>CAWUFW010002390.1:2044595-2245797 GCA_963921515.1 Calotriton arnoldi | reverse complement strand
CATGAGCGCGGAAAAACCACAAATATACCGCCCGCCAGCGCAAACAACGCCGATGAGAATCGACACGGCAGAAGCCATGGCGCCAACGTACCTGCACAGAAACCATCCGCACACAAAACCAATAGCACACAACATGGCCAACAAGTCCACACAGCAAGGCACGCACAAATACACAAGCACAGTACACATCCCAAAAACACCCCCCGGACAAACAAAAAATACAAAGGCCAGAACCCCAGACACAACACACCTGAAAACAACAGACCATGAGGACACACCCACATAGGTGAGTACAAAAGCAGCACTCCCACAGACCACAACCCCTTGCTACATTGCAAACCAGAGAGGAGAGGAGAGGACACAGTGACACAGCAAGGACAGCAGCACACCACAGAAACGCACACATCACAACCACCACCACCACCACCACCACCACCAAACACCACCACCACCACCACCACCACCACCAAACACCGGCACCACAAACCCCCTGCACAGTACACAACACACACCGCACCAGCACCACAAACACCATGGCACCACAAAGAATGCCCAAGTTCACGCCCATGGAGCTGACGGTCATGGTCGATGAGATCATCAAGGTGTACCCAAAAATCTATGGGAACATGGTCCAGCACACACCACTAGCCACCAGAAACAGAATGTGGAACCGGATCGTAGACCAGGTCAATGCAGTCGGGACCCTGCCCAGGAACAGAGTCGAAATTAACAAACGTTGGAATCACGTAAAGAGCCTGGTCAAGAAGAAGGAGGGCAAAAACAGAGAGCTGGCTGCCGTCACTGGCGGAGGGAATCCCGCGCTCTTTAAGACCTTCAAAGCGTGGGAGGAGAAGGTGCGAGTCGTAATACATCCGGAGATCCTCGCCGGATTAGCAGGGGGAGTGGAGGCTGGTAAGTACAAACTAATGTATACCAGCACACCGCTATGTACTCACATGCGCAACTACCATGCCACAGCTCCCAGGGACAAACACCCCCATGTCCAGCACACAATACACAACACATCACACACACATGCAACAGACACTACCACACACAGCCCAAACCGAACAACTGTAAGATGCGTGGGGACATGTGTACACTAAGCCAGCCACGTAACCACCAACAGGTCCCCAAATATGCCAGAAGCGCCACAACGAGCACCCACCACACCCATGTGTCCGCCACAGCTGCACTAACCGACAAGTAACAGGTAAGTGGCAGGAACACAAAGTGCAGTGGGTGGGACGGTGGACAGCCCAAGTACAACACACACCAGGCCCCAGTCCCACAGCACAGCAAGGAGGAGCATCCCCCACACCCCACAGCCACGTGTCAGCCACCGCAGTGCACAACGACAGCCGAAAGGCAGACATCACGGTCCACAGCAATCGGTGTCAGTGGGTGTCCAGCCACCCCCACGACCCACAACACCCCCCCACCCCCCAGACCTGCAACATGGAGCACCCCCCGCTTAGAGCCATGTGGCATCCAGTACAGTGCACGCACGAACAACTTGCAGGTGGGAAACTGGACAGGGCTGGATTACTGGAGGCATGAGGACCATAACACGACCAACACATGGGACATGTCACGTAGCAGACGAACACGCAGCACCGCCCACCGTCACGAACAAGTGAACAATGTGCACACGGACATGAACAACAGACTCACACCCCACATGACCCATCACAGACATAGCAACACCCAAGGAGCCACGTCTGCATGCACAAGCCACACTGAATATAGTCCCACACGGCAGCCACTGTGCAACTCATCACACACAACCGAAACACCATTGAAGTCCTGTCCATGTAGCCCCTACTGCCTGTCAACCACACACCCCACAACTACGCCTATGTAAGACAAACAACACTAGACGCAACAGAGCGGAACAACATAAATGCACACGAACACCACTGAACCCATCAAACTCACAGACACACCATGCACATACAACATACCATCCATCCCATCCGTCAGCCCCAGTCTCATGAAAGGCATGTCATCCGCACAGCTGCCACACATACAGCAGTCACGCTAAGACACATTCCCATGACCAACCATGTGCCAGAAGTCAATGAAGCGCACGACACACTGTGAGCAACAACACACAACATGGGCCACACCCCCCCCCCCGAGCACTGCAGTGATGCACATGGCACAGGGCAGCACGCACACCAAGGAGATGGGACAACTGCAATACGTTGGCTGGCACACAACTATCACTCACTCATAACGATGCGTCCAATGCCATGTCCTGTAATCACAACAGACAGCAAATATGCAGGCCATGTCAAGCATGCACACACCTCAAACCATGCACTGTCATGCTGCCACAACACATGTCACGTTCGGCACCCATGGCTCACAGCATGTACTCCAAAAGCATATTCCCTCCCAAATGCGAATCTGGGGCATGGCCCCCATGTTGCCATATGCATTCCTAAGCGTTCCATTTGAACCCCAAAGCATATCCCCTCCCAAATGCGAATCTGGGGCATGGCCCCCATGTTGCCATATGCGTTCCTAAGCGTTCCATTTGAACCCCAAAAGCATATTCTCTCCCAAATGCGAATCTGGGGCATGGCCCCCATGTTGCCATATGCGTTCCTAAGTGTTCCATTTGAACCCCAAAAGCATATTCCCTCCCAAATGCGAATCTGGGGCATGGCCCCCATGTTGCCATATGCGTTCCTAAGCGTTCCATTTGAACCCCAAAAGCATATTCCCTCCCAAATGCGAATCTGGGGCATGGCCCCCATGTTGCCATATGCGTTCCTAAGCGTTCCATTTGAACCCCAAAAGCATATTCCCTCCCAAATGCGAATCTGGGGCATGGCCCCCATGTTGCCATATGCGTTCCTAAGCGTTCCATTTGAACCCCAAAAGCATATTCCCTCCCAAATGCGAATCTGGGGCATGGCCCCCATGTTGCCATATGCGTTCCTAAGCGTTCCATTTGAACCCCAAAAGCATATTCCCTCCCAAATGCGAATCTGGGGCATGGCCCCCATGTTGCCATATGCGTTCCTAAGCGTTCCATTTGAACCCCAAAAGCATATTCCCTCCCAAATGCGAATCTGGGGCATGGCCCCCATGTTGCCATATGCGTTCCTAAGCGTCCCATCTGAACACCAAAAGCAAAGTACAAACCAGACCCAGGATGGGCCAGGAGCCCGCATACACCAGAGTCACAATAAGTAGGGGCACAGCAACACACCCATCGGCATGGCCAATCCGTCCCATGCCACATGTGCACAGCACACAGTCCCATTGCCAAGCACACACAACTACAGATGCTACAGCCACACACACGCCTCCGGGAAACCCATGTACGAGATTGCACGAACTGTCAATGTCAGACGACAAATACATACTTCGCCAGGTGCAACACAATAACAAATCTCATTCTCTCCACAGGTGACGAACTGCTGGATGCTGGGGATGGAGCCAGCAGCCAGCACAGCCAGCCTACAAGCCCCCAACGAGGACACACGGATCTGGAGGATCTGTCCTCCTCTTCGGACACGGACCACCAAGCAGGCCCATCTGGTGTGGCAGGGCCCAGCCGCTCCCCAGGACCCCTCCTACCCACCAACCCATCATCCAGGGCTGCTGAACATTCCCAGCCCCCTGCTGCCACTGTCGTTGCGGCCACACCCACGGTCATTGTGGCCACTACCACTGCCGCAACCGCCACCATCGCCGCACCGACCACCACCGCCGCCACCACCGCCACGTCTTCGCTGGCACCAGCCCCAGCGCAGGTGGTGGCCCGGCCGACTGGATCCACCCTGGGAGCCACAGCGAGGACCGTGGTGAGCAATGTGGCTAGTGGGCAGGCCGGTGGCAGCAGGACTGGTAGGAGGAGCAGGGTCAGGGAAACGCCAGCCTCCCCTGGGAGCCATGCCCTGCCTCGAATGGCCAGAGTCCTTGGGGCCTATGAAGAGGCCCAAGGACAATGGGTCCGGTCTGCTTCAGACACGCGTGAGGTGCTGGGGGTGCTGAGGTCCATGGACGCCCGTATGGGCCAAATCGTGGACCTCATGGGCCAGCTGGTGGTGGCGGTGAGGTCACAGCCAGGGACAGCAGCTCCCCTCCGCCACCACCTGCCGGGGCGCAGGGTGGAGCAGCAGTGTCCAGTTCCCCTGCGTCCACTGCCAGTGAGCACACCTCAACCACCAGCATGTCGCAAGCAGGCACCCCCCTCGCAAACGTGGAAGGGGCCGTCCGAAGTGGAAACAGATCTCCCGGGAGGACTTCGCACGCTCCAAGCGCAAGTGAGGCAGCCAGCCAGCCTTCCGCCAGCCTTCCTTGACCAGCCACTGCATTGACTTGGACTACGATCCCACTCCACACAGCCATCTGGATGGCATGTGTGTGTTGGACTATGGACATAGAACCAGTGGGTACACCCTGATCATCACGCAGCCATGACCGACAGCTCATTGTCACTGCACGCACCACTTTTGTCATCACCTTACACACAATCACATGTCACAGTTTGTAATAAATGCACCTTTTTCACTAACTGCTGTTTGTGCCCTGTGTTTTATTTGTACGGAATACAACGGCCACCTTGGGCGGAAAGGCACCTGATGCGTGGCATGGCAATTGAATCCGGAGGGCCTGTAGGGACCTAGGGGTGGGAGACAGAACAGGAGCACATTCAATGAGTGTGTCACACACCCATCACACAGTACATGTCAACAACTACAAGCAATGTACACACATCGCACAGAGCAATAGGGCACAATGCCACAGCCACCAACAGTGGCATACAACCCTGGCCATGGAGCGTTGACACACAGCACGCAGTGAACAAACGGCCACCCTGACACAGCACACACACACCTGCACAGACACAGCCACATCAGCCGTCGTACATGGACACTCACCGTCAAGTGAAGTAGCGGGCGATGAGCTGCTGCCGCACATTACCAGCTTCCTCCTCTCCGCTGTCCTCCTCACTCGAGCTGTCCTGGTCTGCGGGCTGGGGCCCTGGTTGATCTCCGTCATCCACGATGAGGGGGATCTGCTTCCGAATGGCCAGATTGTGCAGCATGCAGCACGCCACCACTATCCGGCACACCTTCTGTGGGGAGTACGCCAGCGCACCCTCGGTGCGGTCCAGGCACCTGAACCTGGACTTGAGGAGGCCAAAGGTACGCTCGACCACACGTCTGGTCCTCCCATGTGCCTCATTGTAGCGATCGTCTGCTGGGGTGCGAGGATTCCTCAATGGACTGAGCAGCCATGCCCCATTCGGATACGCAGAGTCACCTGGGTGTGAGGGACACAGAGAACCGTTGCTAATCCAACTGGACAGGGGACAGCATCGCACAGCCAGCACGCTACACCACTCCACATACTCACCGACAATACAGGCACGATCCTGTTGCATATTGGACATCAGTCGTGGCAAGATGCTGTTGCGCATTATGTGTGCGTCATGGGCCGAGCCTGGGAACTTTGCACACACGTGGGTGATCACCATGTCCGCAAGGCACACCACTTGCACATTCAGGGAGTGCGTGTGCTTCCTGTTGCGGTACAGGTGCTCAGTGGCCTGTGGTGGAACAAGGCCGACATGTGTGCAGTCAATGGCTCCAACGACGTGTGGGATTCTGCCAAGGGCATAGAATGCACCCTTCACTGCCGCCAATTCACGAGCCCTGGGGAAGCGGATGTACCTGTTCCGGTACAGCATCATGGCTGCCAGTACATCCCTCAGCACCTTGCTGAACATGGGCTGGGACATCCCTCCTCCAATGCCCACTGTGTGCTGGAATGACCCAGTGGCGAAGAAATGCATGGCGGCCATCACCTTAGCCGTGGGGGTGACAGCAGTCGGATACACCCTGCGGGGACGGAGATGGGGTTCTAACATGGCACACAGTCGATGCAGGGTTGGCCTGTCCAGCCGAAACTTCCTAATAACCTCTGTATCGTCCATGTCCGCCAGCAATTGGTATGGGCGGTCAATGTTCGGTCTCCGCCTAGGGACAATGGCAGAGGACACATGTCAATGCAACACGACACATAGCAATTTCGCATACACATCACTGACATGACTGAGCAAGCACATGAGCCACAGCCCAGCTGTCAAGCTGGGACGGCACGGCCACAATACACTTACACAGGTCTCCCAACAATGGCAATGGCTAGTGATACAAACCACTGCCATGTGCATGCACATGGGGATCTAGGCCCCAATGACTTGCGGGGCGTGCTGATGGGGACTGACTGCATATCCGTCAAGCGGCAACGCCACGGCAACATGAATGTCTGCTGAGCATGGAACTGCTTCCGCGGCTGGATGAGTATGGCACACGACGACAACGATGTGGGCACAGGCTGAGCGGCCAAAACAAGTGGGACCTGTGGCACGAGGGGATATGAGACAGTAGTAGGTGTCAGCACTGCACCCTATGTACAGCACTGTATGGATCACACCTCCCGAAACATTGACAGGTGTCCACATTGACAGCCCCATGCCAAGACGGCTGTGTGCTTGCAGTCACACGTCACAGGTGAGAGGTTACATTGCACGTGCCAGGTGGCAGACGTACATAGTGGGAGCTGGCATGTGTGTGCATGTGTCTCCTGTTCAGGTTCCACCAGATGGGCGCTGACTCTGTACTGACCATTGGACACAGCATGTTCCGTGGTAGGCTTGTGTGTGTGGGATGGTGGCACTGGATGTGCCTCCGTTGGGTGGGGGCCATGCACAGGGCGGGTACGTCGATGATTGCGCATTGTTGGTCACGGTGGGTGCACCAACTAAGATGTGTTGCCCTGTGTTCAACTCCTATGTCCGCATGATGATGGACTGTAGATGTGGGCAGACTACACATTGGTCGATGTGCTGTCTATATGCATGTGCCTTCACACCAGGCACAGCTGCCCCTGCACATGTGACCCCTGCTGGACTCGCTGCTGGGTCTGTGGAGCTGATGCACCTTCTGCGCGTGGGGCGGACAGCTCTCCTCACTTCCCTCATTGCGCATGTCATGACTTTGCCGCAGGTGACATGGATCATGGAGGGCCCACATGTACGCGTGGGTAGGCTACACATGATTGTACACTGGTCGCCACCCCCAGTCAGTGTTTCGAATGGGAAGGTTGTCGTGCTGGTGGTATGTTCGATGTGGCGGATGGGCGGGCCTAGGTGCGGGCTTACATTCCGGACATGGGGGGTAGTTGGATTGGCGACTAGTTGCAGTACACACGGGACACGTCTCTTCCTTTCCACATCTGGGTCATCCCTTGTACTGACTGACAGTGATACAGTCATCTTCGCCCCAGCCCTCATGTCCTCCCTCGCTCCCCCAATATGCATGCTCACCTGCGAGGCTAGCGCTTGCACAGGCAGCCCCAAGCTCGCACCAGAGAGGGCAAGGAGTGTATGTGTGGGTCCAGTTGCACGAGTGGGCTGTCTCAGGGTATGATGTGTTGCGGGACGCCGTCCACCTGCGTGGTGCCCCAAATGGAGACCCGGCCTGCATGGACTATGCATCACAGTCTTCGCCTTCCGGATCCGCCACCTGCGACACCCACTGGCTGTGGCTGCCCTTGCGGCCAGGCCACGTCCGTCTGTGACTGATGGCCCACACATTCACTCTTTGGCCTCTCTGGGGAGGGCTCGGGGGTGGTGGCGCACGCGCTTGCACTTAGTCGCAATGGCATGTGGCGTGGTTGGTATGATGGGCAATGGATGGGATGGTGCGAGCCACCTCCCGTGACGTCAGTGCTGCTCGTGCTGTGGTGCGTCCCCCTACACTTCCATGTGACTTGTGCCATGCTAGACGTTGAGGTTCTATTGCCTGCGTGATATGACCAGGAGGAGCGCGAGGAGACCTCTCACACACCATGCTCCACTGCCATCCCGTGCCCTGTATCGCCTGTGCGGATTGACTATGTTGGGGTTACACCTGGTCGACTGGGGCTGTGTGTGCCTTGTCAAGGGGCATGGCGGGCGCACAACAGGATCCAGCTTGTCCACAGAGGGTGGGCTGAGGTGCGCCTGGTACCGCTTTGTACGTGTGCCCGGCTGCTGTGCACACACGTGTTCACTCCCCCGACAGGTGTCCTCTCACAATGCCCAGGGAAGCGGTGGTGTACTGTTCATGACCCCTCCCAACACGGCGTGCTCCAACTTGGCATGTGCGCATCTACCCGTCGCACCCACCCACCTGAGCACTGCGTCCATACGACTTCACACGACACATGTGTGTCTTCCACAGTAGTGCTACTCATTTGCGTTGACATCCAATACCAGTGGACTACATGGTCATGTCACGACTGCCGTGTACTTCACATACTCTCATCCTCTCTCATTCGTACTTGTGAAATGAGTCAGCGGAGACAGTTTTGGTTTCAAACATTATATTGAGTCTTCTGTCCTCTGTGATGCAGTATAGTGGACACTACTGGCAGCGGAATACATGTTGAGGATATACTGAGCATGATTGCAAATGGGATAGGGTGTGGGGTTACATGTGATTGGCTGTTGCATGTGGGATGTGGGCTTCAGAGTGACATCTGCTTGGCCAAGGCTGTGCTAATGTACATTTACGTATAGCTGCGGAGCTGCGGACTTTGACACAGACGGTATACATGTAGCCTACCAGACCGCTTGGCATCATGGGCACAGTCCATCTCAGTTCCATGTGACAGGCTTGCTGCGGTTGTTCCTCATGCACGCGTGCATGTGAGATGACATCAGGGCATGTGCTTGCGTGCATGCAGCGGCGTGCCACTTGTTGTTGCACTGTGGTGGTTACTGGACATGTCACAGTCACTGGGGTCGTGTTGTTGTTGTATGCACTTGTCGTCCATGCAAAGGTCCTGGTATGGGATTCCCGGGGCGGGGGTGGGAGGGGTGCAGCACCCACAGACTCCAGGCGACCTATTCATGTCCACTGAGCGGTGTGTGTGTCCATGGGCGCTGGATCCATGTCGTGTCCTGGTTGTTCGTGCAGTTCCGTCCATGTGGGTGCGATACACAGAGCCCATGCCACTGCCTCCCACGATGCATGCGGTGTTCCTGGATGTGATGGGGAACAGTGTGCATGTCCCGGTCATATCCGATGTCATGGCGATGTCGTTGATGGTGTGGTTACAGTTGCCGGTCGTTTGGTATGGCTGTTGTGGTGGTGACTGGCCAGTCCGTGCGGAAGCTAAGCATGGGTGCGGGGTTGGACATCATAGGTCACTCGGGGAACCTGCGTTGTGGTCCGACGTATTTACAGGTTGTCAGGTATGCGATGCCGCCCAGCAGGGCTTCCATGTCATTGGTGGTGTACATGTTTGCCAGCCAATGTAGCGGATGGTGGCTGTCAAGGTGTTGTTCGTAAGTTGTCCCTTGGAGGACCATGATGGGGCATGCTGGGTGACATTCGATGTAGCTGTTCTCGATGATCCGTCGTGTGGAGGCACAGTGGTCCCATTTCAGTGCGGGTGCGATGTTGGCCACATACGCCATGCCCCCATAGGCAGAGCAGGCCCTGTCGTGTGCGTCCAGAGGGAGGAGTAGTGGTAGCAGGTCCGCCTTCAGACATGCCGGGTTGGAGAGGCATATCTCGACGGGATGCTGGTAGGGACACCTCCGACAGTAGAAGACGGGCATGACGCAGCTGAACAATGTGATGCGGTAAGTCAGTCGGTAACTTACGTTCAGCAGGGACAGGAGATCGCATCCCAATGTATGGAACAGGTTGGTTTTGTACAGCTTGAGCTGTTCGGCGTAGTTGGGTAGGTGTGTTGCGGTTGCCATTTCGCAGCGGTTCGTTGAGGTGGCGTGCTCCGGCTGTGTGTGCAGTCTGCAATGTGCACGCTCCGGGGTTGCTGTGAGCTCTGTGTAGTCGTAGGGAGACAGGACTTGTGTTCTGTTGGCTTGTTTGGAGGACACGGGCCCTCTTCCCACATGCTTCTCAGACAGTTCAAGGTCAGTGATGTGTGACTCCTTCCAATTAACATGCATGTGGCCAACATGGGGGAGTGTTTTCTTCTTTCTTCCCCGTCCGTTGTGTGCTTCTGTGATATGCGCTATCTGCCCTGTGGTCGGTCTCCTCGGCATGCCTGTGTTGGTCTATTCTTGGACAATGGCTGTATTCACCGGCTTCTGTCGTAGGGCTGTGGTTTCGGAGTTGGAATGGAAGGTCATTCAGTGCTGTCTGCTCTCCCTTGTGTGGGCGGCAGGCTGCCTTTCCGCTCTGCGTTGGGCCTTGTGTGTGAATGTTATTCTTGGGCCACCTGTTGTCGGTCCCCGGGCTCTTTGGTGTTCCGTTTTATATGTCTTGTTCATATGTGCAGGGTGGTATGGGTGTTTCTGTGTGGTACTGGCGTTCCTCTTCCCGAAGGGGCCCTGCTTCTCCTAGTTGGTGTTGCCGCCACTGTGTGCTACGCCATGTTTGTTACACTGGGGTGTGTCCTGCTGTTGCGTGTCTTCACTGACATGTGTGCGTCGGTTGTGTGGCGTTGGGTGTTGTCCGTGAATTGGGCGTTGGGGACATGTCTGTGGCCGGCCTGTCACGTGTCATGTGCGTTCGGGGTGGGGCTGATGTGTGTGCTGCTTGGTTGTGTCCCTGTGTCTGTGTGCGACGCATGCATGGCGCTGCGGTTGGCCTCTGCGTTGTGCGCATGTGTGGCGGCGTCATCGGCGCTTTGGGGCCGTGACGGGGTGGTTGGTTCCTAGTCCCAGGTGGTGTGTACACATGTGTTCTGCGATGTTACGATTTGGCCTGTGTGTCATATGTGGATGCGATGGTGGATGTGTAGTGTACACGCGCTGGTGGGGGTTGTCCGCTTTTTCCGCCCTTGCACTGTGTGCGCTGTTTGCGTGCACTTGTTGTGTGTGTGCCTACCTGCGTCTCCGCGGTACGTTGCGTCCTTGGTGGTGCATCAGCAGAAGCATGGGGAGTGCCTGCAGTGCTGGATTCATGCTCGGGGAGCCGCTTCTTCGTTGTCTGTGCTCGGCATCCGTGTTACCGCTTCGGTTTGTCGTACGGTATCTCTTGGCCGTGGGAGCCGTTTGTTTGCGGCATCGTAATTTATGCGCCGGGCGGGACGTGTTTCGTCGGACGGTGTGTGTCAGTTAGGCTGCGCCGCTACATGTACGGGCGCACTTTGATGGCGGACGGTGTTGCTGGCTTGCCGGCGGTGTTTGGCCTACTTTTCGCATCGTAATTGGGCGGGCGTGTGGACTGCTGCGTGCCGGCGGTAACTGGTGGTTTTTGCATCCGCCAGCACGGCGGTGGTGCTTCCGCCCGCCATCGTAATGTGCCCCTAATATTTTTAAATTACTCCCCACCCTTATCCCCTAATAACCCAACATCCCGCTCCTAAAAAAATACATAAATTTTACACTTTTAATATAAATTTCATTTTTTAAATTAATTTCTAATTTCTAAAAATTTAAAATTAATATCTAAATTTACACTAATATTTTTAAAATACTCCCCACCCTTTACCCCTAATAACTAAACATCCCGCTCCTAAAACATATGTTACAATTTTTTTTTATACATTTTCACACTAATATTAAAACATTTTTAATAATACAAAATTAATAACAATACATAATATTTAATTATTGACTAAAAATTAATATTTTACAGTTTCTATATTTTTTTTCGATATTTTTTACAATACTAACAATTCGATATTATCTACTTACAATATTACTTATTCGATATTTTGTACTTCGATATTTTTTAAAGAAATAAAATAACTATATTTTTGATTGCGATATTCATGTATTCGATATTATCTAACATTCGATATTACAACTTCGATATTACTACAATTCGATATTTATCATTCGATATAATGTCTATTCACCGTGTGTTGCAGGCCTGGCGCTGCTTGTCGATGATTTCTTCATCGCGCTTTGGCCCATCGCGTGTTTTTTGGTGTTGTGGCTTGTGTTTTTATCTCCAACGTGGTGGTTGTATCGCGGACATTGTCTGCGGTTTCGGCAGACTATCGTGTTGTGAATTCCACGTTGACACGGGGTTATTTTCCCGCGATAGGCTGCGATATTGAAAGTTGCGTTACGCTACTCTTGCGGTAGTTATCACACGTTCTTGTGAATATACCCCAAAGTGTTTTACCCTTTGTGTTTTTACCCCCTAACTGGGGCCCTCTTAAGATGTATGCTTGAAAGGTGTCAAACCTTTCAAGCATACTCTTCTACTCAGAAGAGTGGCCCTTTCCTCAGGCAGTCACAAAGGGGACTCAACAGACCTTCTTAATGTCCAATCCTTGACACAGCCAAAATAGTAGTAATATCTAGGTTACCAGAGAAATCCGTTTTGGGTTCTGATCATTCCCAATAAGAAAAGAAGAAAATTGGTGGTGGAAAGATGCACCTTCTGCCAATTCTGACATTATTCGAAATCTTGTTCAAAATAGGAAGACTTGAAGGGAAAGAAGTGAAGCTAGAAAACAAAGATACCTTTCCAAGCCTATGTTATCAATCCCTCTGTTGAGCTCAGTAATTTAGCTACAGGATGGGAAGGAAAAAGAGATATCAGAGAAGATTTATATGAAGATCCTACCTTGGCAGAAGCCTTGCATGCTCTAATGAGAACATCACTAGTAATAAGTAATGAGCATTTTTAGGTCTGTTCTAATGAAAAACTTAGCTATCTAGCAAGCCTCATGTGATTAAAAAAAATGTAAATAAAAAATACATGCATAAATAAGTATATACAAGGGTTTGTTTCAGCCTTCTTCATCCATTGTTCTGCTCAGCTGGAATTCATATTGCGCTTCTGTCCAACACAGATTAGAGAAGGGTGAAAAAGTCAACTCACTACAGGTATTGTCTCTTGCAGTGTGACTGACCACATTTTGCCTGATCACAGCTGCACATGTGGCTAAAAAAGTGCACTACAGTGGTGGGGTGGGCGGGCCAATAGTTTACTACATTTATTTCCTTTCCATTGTTTATATTTTTTTCATGTGTTTAAACTATGGGCCCGATTTAGATTTTGGCAGATGGGCTAAAGGCAGTCAGGGTGGCGGAAGACTTTACGTCTGCCACCCTGCCTTTACTCTGCCCACCAGATTTAGAGTTCACCGCCGGCCCGGTGGTGAACTCTCCGGGTTTGTATGGACTGCTTTCACACAGGTTCATACAGAGCCAAATGTTTTTCTTTCCAAAAAACAAACTCCCAAATGCTAAGAACCTGAGTTGAAGCAAGATGAGCCCTTCATTGTGGAGGATCCCCACCTCTGAACAGAAGCCAACCTGCAAGGGGGAAGACTTCCAATGGAAGGCCACTTTACATACGTTGGGTAAGGCCAAGGACAGGAAGCATTAGACTGGGCCAGGAACTGAAAAAACACTCAGGTGGAAGATGGACAACCTGAACAAGTAGGGTCTGCCAAGTCAAATGATTCCTGGGGAGACACCTCACTAGATCTCAGACGATCAGTCCTATGTACCCATTTGACAGGCTGGATCGTATGAACTGGTTTGTTTGTTTTGTTGGTGCTTGGGCCCATTATGACTGGGGCTGTCATGGACATGTAGTGGTATTAGCTGCACAACATGTCCAGAACCAGACACCAGATTAGTAACTTGCCCAGTTAAGGGATTTGAGAGGCAGCCAGATGTAACATTGGGTAATGGACATGGGGGCTCGGTGAAGACCAGGAAGGAGAACGGAAAGGCTATACATCTCAAAGTTCCTCCACCCTTGAACTACCAGAGAAAATGGCAGGCAATGCAGCCAGCTCTTGATGCAGCGCGTACAATAAAAACTATTCTCCTCCTAGGTCACTTATAGGTCATCCAGGGGCAAACTATATTTTCTCTCATCCACATGACGATGGGGCCCATAAACATCGCCTATCACACACGCACACACCTGGATTTCCTTTACACCTTTACGAAATTTTATATTCCTAGGAGAAGCATGAGAACTAAATGGAAAACACCATTTAGGTACCGCTGGAAGGAGCCGGGATATCTTATTACCTTAACTTATCGCTTTCTTTTAGTTATTTCTTAAGATATTCCTGCTCATTGTTTTGTCGATGAATCATTCATGTAAAAATTAGTTCATAGTGATTAAGACCAGCTGAATCACAATAACCAATTACTGATGTCACAATCATTTAGGAAAATAACCACTGAGTCATTTGATTTAAAGAATCTTAAATTTTATATAATTTTAAAAGCATGAGAAAGAATTTAAACCTTTATTCAATTATTCATTCATTATTAATTCAAATATTTATTAAGCATAATCAATTTATTGCAGAAAGGAAATTTTCGTCATGAAGCAAAACCCTAATTACCTGCCTACCTTCCTAATTTAGCCTAATGATTTCTAACCTAAGTTTAAGAATTAGAAATAACCTGATTCTCATACTCAACTGGAAAATTAAGACAGCAACAGAAACTTCAGCTCGTCAGCATCAGCTACCTGCAACCCGTCTCATCTAACAGTCTTTCAGCATCTCCCGCTCAGTAATGGATCGATCAGGACCACCCAGCACTGGAAGCCACCAACACCAACACGACTCTCCAACTCCGCTCCTGACTGTGAACCCCCTCCCACTAAGAGTAGGCCCTCATATACCCTAATTCTAACTTTGCTAACTAATTGTTGCAACATTAATAACACGCTTTTCTTTCATTGGTCCATGCATGTCATCTTATTCATTCTTTTAATCAAGTTCTCTTGGATCCAACGGTCCTTGGATCATTTCCTTTCTCACAGTTCAAGACATGTTTCCATCCGCTTCGATCAGTACATTTGTAACTTCTTTCGATACATTCGAGAACTCTGCAGGCATTGTCCTTTCTCTTAAAATGGTTTCCCACGGTTCTTTGCTGATCACCACGGCACACTATCAGTTCAATTAGGTCACATCAGCCTTGACCATTCTCGCATCCTAGCCTCTCAGCAACATCACGAGGTTAGCTTTTCTCCAACTTTTCTCCCTTGTCACGTGTTTCCCCGCACTTGCGCACTTCATTAACTGGCAGCCATTTTATATCGCCACTCGGTTATACTTTAGAAGCACTATTTTGAAATAAACAAAACATAATTAAAATAGAGAAAAATAGCCTTTTCGTTTCCCTCCCGTCATCTACGTACCCCAATTAGTTATTACCTAGCAGAAAGCAACATTTAAGCTGTTCCTTACTTACCATCACTATTGTTTTTGCAACGACACGTTTATATTCTATGAAGCACAAAATCATGCATTTATTTTAAATTAGTACGCATTTATTTTTATGTTATAATTAGACACACGGACATTCGTTAATAGATTATTCAGCACATACACTTGCGTATTACCCTTCCCACACATACAGTGTTGATTAATACATTTAAACGAACATTTTATTAATTATTTATAAAATTTGTTAGGGGTTAAAAAAATTATTTTCTCTGCTCCATCAACTCCCCCTTTGGTGATTTTTAAATCACCACATAAAACCCAAGTTATACTTCTTTTTCAGGCAATATATGTCTTTCATCCTTTGCTTTTTGTTAGTTACACATCTGTTTCTCTTTCATCTTGTCTTCTTGTCTCCTTATACATGCTTTCTTTCATTTTCTCTAACTCAATTTCACCCATTTCTCTCTCTCTCTCTTTCATTATTCTGTTATTTCTTTTTATCTTATTTTGTCTTACTTTTCTTTTTATACATGTTATTACTATTTTCAACACCATGGCTAACAATATTACTACAGTTGCTATTATTATTACTTTCCCTATCATTAGTCTACTCATTCTGGTCAACCAATTTGCTACTGAAGAAAACCCTCTACCAAGTTTTCCCAAGACACTTTCAACCTCCAGTGGAACTAGTTCTTTGTGCAAATTTGTAATATTCGTAATATACTTCTGTATATTTTCACTTTTATCAGGAATGTAAGTGCAACAATGTTGGACTTTCAACATTCCACAGACTCCACCCTCCTTTGCCAAAAGAATATCAAGGGCAAGCCGATTTTGCATCACCATAGCTCTCATGGCAACCATTTCGGTATTTACCATTAAGAACCCTCCCGCAGTATCCGTAGACAAACGATCTACTACTGTGGATAACTTCCGAATTTTAAATGCATTCAAAGATATTCCCACTGCTGGTATTAATGCTCCAAAAATATCACCTACAATTTCTGAAAAACTTTCCCTCTTTCTACGTGTAAAGCTATTAATCATCTTGTATGTTCCTTTTTCTTCTCTGTCCATATGAAAGATTTTTGGAAAGACCAGGCCTACATAGCAAGTTCCATACCAATGGTCCGGTAACCTGTAATAAGCTCTATTCCCACAAATATAATAGATACCTGGAAATATTGGATCTTTTCCACCTTTGAATCCCCAACCTCCCAGAATTTGATAATTGTCATGGCAGATACTGGAACCTACAAAGTAATTGTCATAGACTGTCTTATTTCTCCTAATACACAACTTTCCTGTTTGCAGCCAATCTAATGTCATTGCTGCATTTATCTTTTTCCCTTCATGATTTCCTTCCTCAAACGTCCATAGATGTGTTCCTTCCTCTTTTATTGCTTCTTTTTGAAATTTCATTCTTCTTTCTTCAACCATTTCTAAAAATACCTTTTCTTCTTTCTTTAACTCACAGGTAAGGTTGTTACTAACTATTTCTTCTAAGGTTAATTTTCTATGTTCTAGAAAGAATTCTCCTAAAACCTTTGCTGGTTTTACTTTGTTAAGTTCTGGTACTACTGGAATGTTTGCAAAAATCTTATCTATATCAGTATAATAAGATTCTAATCTACCTGTTTTATAAAATAAACTTGCTATTACACTACAGGTTATTCCATAAGTTAGAGGTAGGTGATGATAAGTCACACCTTCTGACACTGATGCAGGCAACTGCATACAAACATAACAATCTCTCACATCCATTGTCTCTACATATTCGTACAACAATTTTGTAAAAACATTTTTAGAAAAGTCTGTTACTGACTTATCCTTATGTAATTCTGCACTACTTCTTAAAATAACTTGTTCTTTAATATTAGTTTCTTTTTCTGGTTTAGTATCATTCTTTGCTTCTATTACAGCTAAACTAATAGGAATTGTGATTGCTAAAACTATCCATATGGTCATTAATAACCCTGTACAAAAGCAGCACATTTTACACCATCTTTTTACAAACTCACATTTATCTCTTCTATCCCTAGTATTTTCCATTTTGCTTTTATTTATTTGTTAAGTTTCAGAAAATTGTGTCACTACACCTCAGAAATGACTTAGATGCCACTCTGCTTTCAAAAAGTCTTTGCTTGGTACTTTCTTTTAATTCTTTCAAGAATTCTTTCGTTGTCACATCCGGCGATTTGTCACATCCAGTAAAATTGTCATGTCCGGCAGAAGCACTATAAGTCTTCACTTCAGGTTTGTTGCATCTCACCTTTTCCCATTCAACTTCTTAGTCTCTGGTTCTCGTGAGTGTTTTCTTCTTCTTTGTAATCCGTCAGTGCGATATACAGCCACTCAGGTGACTTATACTTTGCATTCACTTTCTTCGTTCTTTTGGACTTTTGTAATCGTTTTCCACTGGGTTTTTCTTGTCCCTTTTGACTTGTTATCTCATTCACTTGTTCAGCACTTTCTTCTCCAGATCTTATTATTCTATTTCTCAATTTTCTTATATAGCTGTTGGGCCAATTATCTCCTTTTCTTGGCCTTTTGGCTTCACCTTCTTTTTCTTCTCTTTCTGATTTCCAATTTCTTTTTCTTGATTCAGTTTTTGCTTTCTCCTCTTCTCCACTCTCTTCGGTTTCTGTTTCAACTGTTTCACTATTGTCTCTTATTTTGAAGCTTATGATCTCGTCATCTCCTACTGGTGGATCTGTCTTCTCCTTCTTGTGTTCCCTTATTACTGTCCCTCCTCGGTGTTCTTCCGATTTGGTGTTTTCCTCCCTTTCTACTTCTAAATTTCCCTGTTCTTCTGTTCCTCTATCTGTCCCTATTGCTCCTCGGGGTTCTTCTCGATTCTCTAACTTTTTGTGTACTTCTTTCCCTACTTCATCTATTAATATTATTTCTGAAGGATTTCC
Source organism: Calotriton arnoldi (assembly GCA_963921515.1). Classification (NCBI taxonomy): domain Eukaryota; kingdom Metazoa; phylum Chordata; class Amphibia; order Caudata; family Salamandridae; genus Calotriton; species Calotriton arnoldi. The sequence goes on along the minus strand of CAWUFW010002390.1, from coordinate 2,227,723 downwards.
ACCATAACTTGTACTTGGTTGTTCATCTAGATCATTTTCTTGCTCATTTTCTTCTCTAATTGGTTTATAACCCCAAGTTCTCCTTCGGAATTCTTCACAGTTTGCAACTGAATCATCAGATCCTGAACTTGTGTCAGATGTTTCCAGATGTCAACTTACAGGTCGATCTTCAGGTTCTGGAACTTCTGAATTTCTTTCTTCTTCTTCTTCCTCTTCTTCTCTAGAGGTGCTTGCAGTTGGGGTTTCCAGATGTCGACTTTCAGGTCGATCTTCAAGTTCTGGCACCCTTTCTCTTATTCTTGTTGTCCCAGCCGTTAAGCTTTTATCCCAAACTTCCAGACGTCGACTCACATGTCGATCAGTGGGTTCTTGAACTCTGATTGTGTGGCTGGCATGGACCCAGTTTTTCACTCCTGCACACTTGACTGCAGTCGTTGTCACTAGGATTACCTGTCGTGGTTCGTCCCAGCGAGGAACTAGACAGTTTCTTCTCCTGTGGATTTTTATACGGACCCAATCTCCTGGATTCAAGTCGTGGGCTGGTTTTCTTTCAAGAGTGGTCGCATCCGGTCCAACCTGATGAAACACAGAACGCACCACATCAGCCAGTCCCTTGCAATAATCCAGTACTAGATCATCAGTTATAGTCAATAACTTGTTGACAGGTACTTGTGCTTGTCTCATTGCTCGTCCCATGATCATCTCATGAGGACTAAGTCCAGTTTTCTTTTCAGGGATGCTTCTGATGGTCATCAGAACAAGAGGCAGTGCATCTGGCCATTTGAGTCCTGTAGCTTGACACATTTTTCCTAATCTGTTCTTAATTGTTCCATTAATTTGCTCCACTACCCCAGAAGCCTCTGGTCTGTAAGCACAATGTAGTTTTTGTTTAATACTCAATGCTTCGCAAATCAATTGGATCAACTCATTTTGAAAATGTGTTCCTCTATCTGTCTCAACCGTGACTGGAAAACCATACCTTGGAATGAACTCTCGCAGCATAAGTTTTGCCACTGTTGTTCCATCATTCCTTCTAGTGGGGTATGCCTCCACCCAACGAGAAAACAAACAGACGACCACTAGAACATATTTTAGTCTGTTACTAGGGGGCATTTCTATAAAGTCTAACTGCATTCTAGTGAATGGACCTCCTTCTCGTCCTATTGTTCCTAGACTCACTACCGTCTATCTTCCTGGGTTAAACTGCTGACAAATAAGACATCTTTGACAAAGACTTTCAGCTATGGCTCTGAATTTTGGGTTATACCAGGTTTGTCTAAAAAGTCTGATCATTGCATCTCTCCCAATATGAGCTTGTCCATGGTACATCCGTGCCATGTCTGCAATCATGCTATCAGGCATAACTGGTCTTTCGTCTCTGTACACCCACACACCATTATTTTCCTGTCTTCTACATCCTGCTTTTATCCAGTAATCTTTTTCCTCATCATTTGCAGCTTCTTGTAACTGTCTTACTTCATCCCATGTCTCGACAGTGTTAGTAAAAAGCAAAGGAGAAGAGATATGCTCCCTTTCTCTATTTTTATTCATGGACACCATGTTCTCTGCACAATATTTGGCTATCTCGTCAGCATAGTTATTGCCAACAGCTATGTAATCTTCGTTTTTCTTATGCGCCTTGCACTTCACTACAGCTATTTGTTTAGGCAGCTGTATCGCCTCAAGCAGTTTTTTAACAAAATCTCCATTTCTGATAGGTGTTCCTGCAGACGTCAAGAAACCTCTTTGTGACCAAATCTGACCGAAGTCATGTACGATGCCGAAACCATATTGGCTATCGGTCACAATCGTGACTCGTACATTTCTTCCTAATTTACATGCTTGAATCAAAGCAATCAGTTCCGCAACTTGTGCAGACCTTATTCCTTTCAGACAAGACGCTTCCATTACAGTTGCCACTGTGCACACTGCGTAAGCTGCGCTTAAAACTCCTTCTTTCGTTCTCAAACATGAGCCATCTACAAACATGACATAATCTGATTCCTTTAACGGTTAATCTTTTATGTCAGCTCTTGGTTTTGTGCAATATTCCAGCACATTCAGACAATCATGATCTACTTCGTCTTGTTCAATTATACTCTCTTCATCTGGCAATGATGTTGAAGGATTCACATTCATGCATCTATCTATGGTCACATTTTCAGCACTCAAGATGACTTTTTCGTACTTAGTCAGCTGACTATGTGTCATGTACTGTGTTTTTGTTCTTGTCAAAAGAATTTCTACTGAATGGGGAACATATACTCTCAGTGGATACCCCATCACTATACCTTCACTTTGTTCCAGACTTACACAAGTAGCAGCAACTGCTTTCAGACATCCGGGCAATGCTTTTGCTATAGGATCTAAAACAGCTGAAAAATAAGCAATTGGTCTTTTCATTGTTCCATGTTTTTGTACCAGTACTGAAAACGCACATCCATCTCTTTCACTGCAGTACAACTCAAAATCCTTCTCATAATCAGGCATGCCTAATGCAGGGGCCTCACACAATTTCTTTTTCAATTCTTTGAAAGATTTCATTTCTTCATTGTTTAACTCAAAAGGGTCTCTTACATCTTTCTTGGTCAACTTTTGTAATGGTTTTGCAATCAAAGAGAAACCACTTATCCATTGTCGGCAATATCCAACCATTCCCAGAAACATTCTTACCTCTCTTTGCGTCATTGGTGCTCTCATTCCTTGAATCATTCTTACTCTTTCTGTCGCTATTTTTCGCACTCCTTTCTCAATTTTATGCCCTAAATATTGAACTTCTTTTGGCAAAATTGCAATTTTGAAGGGGACACTTTATGTCCTCTTTTCTCTAGATGGTTCAGTAAAGCAATTGTATCACTTACACATGCTTCTTTTGTTTTCGATGCCACCAACAGGTCATCGATATACTGCACCATCACTGACTTTTCTGGCATTTTCAAATCTTCCAGAGATTTCTTTAAGATCTGATTAAAGATTGAGGGGCTTTCTGTATACCCCTGAGGAATTCGGCACCATGCCAAAATACGCTCTCCGAACCGGAACGCAAATAATGACTGGCTATCTGGATGCAAAGGAATAGAGAAAATGCGTGACACAAATCTATCACAGTGTACCACTCAGCTTCGTGTGGAATTTGATATAGAATTACTGCAGGGTTTGGTACTATTGGACAACAGGGCACAACTATTTTGTTGATCTTTCTCAAATCCTGTACTATTCTATATGTTCCGTTTGGCTTTTTCAGTCACATAATAGGTGAATTACATGGACTGCTCATTATTTCTTTTAGAATTCCCTGTTCAATCATTTTATTTATTACAGGAGTTATTCCTTCAATTATTTCTGGAGTTAATTTGTACTGTGGTGTATTCGGGTAAGTTGTTCCTTCTTTTACTGTTACTTTCACGGGATCAACTTCTTTCATTAATCCAATATCTTCTCCTGTAAAATCCCACACACTTTCTTTCACTGCAATTTTTAGTTCTTCTGGAAGTTTTTCTGCATCAAATGCAGGAAACAAACCATTCATTTCAGGTTCCTGATTCATCAAAGTTACTTTATACAAGACATCTTCATCTGAGGTCTGAAATCCAATTCCATCTGGCGTACAATAAATTGTGCAATTCATCTTGCACAAGAGGTCACGACCTAAAAGATTTACAGGACTACAATCGCACACTACAAATTTATGCATTTTGCTAAAAGAACCAATTTTTACTTCCACTAATTCAGTAAGTGGTGTTTTAATCTGCTGATTGGCTACTCCTACCACTTGGATGCATTCACCTGAGAGAGGAAGGTTTGGAATTTCCACTGATCTAACAGTAGAACGGGTAGCTCCAGTATCGACAAGGAATGTTACATTTGCACCATTCACTTCTCCATCCACAAAGGGACCAGACTGATTCTACCTCTAGAGTTGCGCCAAGTACGCACTCTTTCCCCTCTCTTGGGCACCGTCAGAAACTTTCATCCGGCTCATCCTCACTCTGACGCAACCAATACTGAGAAATGTTAGCTGCCCGCGGCAACTGTGTTACCTGCTCTCCTCCGTAGAATCCTGTTTCTGTCCTGTATCTTTGCTGGTTAACAGTGTTGGGAAGTGGTGGTTGCGGCACCTGACTTTGTTGAACAACTACCTCATTCTGCACCTGTGGAGTTAATGATTGATTTTCCGGATTAGGTTTAGGTGGGAACTTACACTCGTTTCTCCAATGCCCTAATTTTCCGCAATTATGACAGGGCCATTTCTTCTTTGCCTCCTCTAGACTCACTTGACCTTTCCCTTTACCTATGTTAGGTCGCATTTTATTCTGTCCTGTTTCATTCCCATTATTATTGTCCAATTGAGCTTCTTGTTTTTCTGCCACCTTCACCTGTGCCCACATTGCCTTCTCTTTCAATTTACGCTGTCTACTCTCAATATCATCACTGCAATACTTAGCATACCTCAGCACATCATCGACTGTGCCATTCTGCCAATTAATCATATGCTGTTTAATCATTTCACTAATCTCTGGTTTCAATCCAAACACAAATCTGTACACAAAATGACTCATATCTTTTTCACTTAATTCCTCATATCCACTATACTGCTTGAAAACCAACAACAACCTCTCATAATAGGCATGTACAGACTCCTTACTTTCTTGTGTAGTTCTATCGATTTTTACCCAATCTGTCTCTTTAGGAGGAATCTTATTCTTGAAAAAGGTAATCACTTTATCATACTTCTTCATTACATCAGGACCTGGAGCTCCTGTCTTAGGATCTCTTGGATATTCTGTAGTTGGCCAGTCAACTGTAATCTTACATTCTGACCACAAATCAGTTGGTACCACTATGTCAAATAATCCATCTAAATCTATCCACAACACTTTTGAAACCTTTACAAACCTCTCTACTTGTCGGTACCATTCAACTGGTTTCTCTCTTAGCTTCGGAAAGTCATTGGTAAATGACAGTATGTCCTGCCTAGTCCAGGGAACATGCACATAACTTCCACCTGGAGTTTCTCTCATAGGGTATTCTCTGGCAACAGGTTCCTTTTCAGTAATCATAAAAGCCAAAGAAGCTTTGTCTGTAGTTTTCTCACTCTTTTTTGTCCATCTAACCTTCCATCTGTCCACATCACCCCATTTTCTCAATAACACAATTAACTCTTTTATCTGTGTCAGCCTTCCTGCCGTGTTCAAATTTTCAATATCTTTTTCACAAAAGTCTACTCTATATGGTTTCTGCAATGTTTTCACTTTCGCAAAGTCTATTCCAATTTCACTGGCTACTTCTTCTAGTTTGTCATGTAAATTCTTTGCTCTCCATGTAATACTTTTGCACAGAAACATTATTTCATCATCCTGGTAATTTTTTATCTTTTCTGTACCAATCGTTCCTAGAATTAATTCTTCCATGTCAATTTTTAACCTAATTACATCTAATGGTTTTTCTTCTGGTTCTTTTATTTTAAATGCCTTCATCCACTCATTTAACTCATCAGGAGTCGGACCTATGGGTGTATTATTTAGTTCTACCCAATTACCACTCTTTTCAGGAGTTTCTGTTGCAGATTCTGTTACCATATGCATTTTCCTACCATTGCACTCATTCACAGTCAAATTTGTAGGTGGACTTGGTCTGTAAGTACTAGCCAAATTACTTGTACTTGCACTTTGTTCCATCCTTTCTTTTTCTCTCTGAAATTGTGAACTCATGGGAATCACCAAAGATCGTTCATCAATTTTCTGATTCTCAAAAACTGGTATTACTGGACCTATTGTTACAGGCACAGTAACTGCTTCCATATTTTTCGTTAATTCTCTAATCTTCTCAGTTAGTTCTTTTGTTGTCATTGCTAATTCGCTTGCATTGTCGCTTTCTATTCCTTCATTTTGTGAAGTTCTCATTTGATCTTGTGACCTATTTATTTCAATTCTTTTTCCGGACTTTTATTTCGCATTGTCTCTATTAGCGGCGCATTTGGTGTCACAACTGTAGAACTCTGCTGATACGGAGGTGGATTTCTATTTAAAATATCTTCCAGCAATTCATCATCCGTTTCGCTCTCATGCATATATTTCTCCCTCTCCATATGTTTCTTTTTCTCAGTCAGTTTTTTCTTAGTCCCTTCCTCAACTGTAAAAGCTGGAAACAAACCTCCTGTCATGTTAGCACATCTCCATCGTTTTATTCTATCTTCATGATTTATTCCCCACATTCTTCCAGGCATAAACTCATGATCTCTTAAACCTCTGAATCTCTCTCGCTCATACATCTCATCCTCCCATTCCGTCAACGCTTCAAACTGTGTCGGTCTAGGTCTAGGTTCTAGATTTGTCATCTTTTCTCGCAAATTTCGCAAAACCGCTACACTAAACGAACCATTCTCAGGGAAAGCTAAAGCGCCATCATTCTTCGTATACTTTGCCCAATTTTCCAACCATATGCATGTATGATATCCGTATTTCAGCATCATATGTGAAGCTGCTGATTTCGGCGGAGGAATTACTTGTCCCTCTCTAGTCACGACCTTTTTGTCTTTCTTAAAGAAATTCTTTATTTTTGTCGTCCATGACGTCCTCTCCCTTTCATACTCGTAATACGGCATGTTTTCTATTTGTTTTTCTCTTTTACGCTAGCGCTGTTCTGTGTACGGAACTTCAACCAATTACAGCGCGACTCACACTAACGTACCAATCAGAACAATTCCCTTCGTCCGCGAACCAACCAATCCTAGCGCGGCACTTTTCTACGTCACTCCTGACTCTGTGTTCACGTGACTAGCGCACTATCCAATCCTAGCGCGGCACTGTTCTACGTCACTCCTGCTCTTTTACCCCTCCTTTACAAAATTTATCGGCAATTTTCTTTTCACTGTTTTCTTCGTTAGTTACAACAATTAAAACAATTCCATAGTCTGATTCGCTAAACAAAAGTGACAGCTTTGTCCTTTTACACAAGAATCCTGTATTTCCAGTAGGCAGCGCTTACCTCTACCCTACCACAGAATTATTTACTCTCGCCGATAAAGTAGCACTTCCCTCTACCTTACCCTTCTTTCAAGCAAACAATTTACTCGTTTCTCTGGGGATAAGACACATGTGGAGACTAGGCTCCTGAGAATTAAGGCCAAAGTTTCACAAGAAAACGTGATTTGCTATCTCAGTTATACACCTTTCGTACAGAAAATCCCTAACATAACACAACCTGTGTTATTACCAAAATGAATTCAGACCATGTACCAAATTCCATGTGACTTCTCTTGCCACACGTGTTCCACTTCCTACATCCCAGAAGCGTGAAAACTCACATATAACATAACGCGACTCAACATATAGTGTTAGTCATCAAAAATAATCAATAATCAATAAACAATAATCACTAAACTAATCTATAGAAAACCATAACTCTGCTACCAAGAAATCTGATGCAGCGCGTACAATAAAAACTATTCTCCTCCTAGGTCACTTATAGGTCATCCAGGGGCAAACTATATTTTCTCACATCCACATGACGATGGGGCCCATAAACATCGCCTATCACACACGCACACACCTGGATTTCCTTTACACCTTTACGAAATTTTATATTCCTAGGAGAAGCATGAGAACTAAATGGAAAACACCATTTATGTACCGCTGGAAGGAGCCGGGATATCTTATTACCTTAACTTATCGCTTTCTTTTAGTTATTTCTTAAGATATTCCTGCTCATTGTTTTGTCGATGAATCATTCATGTAAAAATTAGTTCATAGTGATTAAGACCAGCTGAATCACAATAACCAATTACTGATGTCACAATCATTTAGGAAAATAACCACTGAGTCATTTGATTTAAAGAATCTTAAATTTTATATAATTTTAAAAGCATGAGAAAGAATTTAAACCTTTATTCAATTATTCATTCATTATTAATTCAAATATTTATTAAGCATAATCAATTTATTGCAGAAAGGAAATTTTCGTCATGAAGCAAAACCCTAATTACCTGCCTACCTTCCTAATTTAGCCTAATGATTTCTAACCTAAGTTTAAGAATTAGAAATAACCTGATTCTCATACTCAACTGGAAAATTAAGACAGCAACAGAAACTTCAGCTCGTCAGCATCAGCTACCTGCAACCCGTCTCATCTAACAGTCTTTCAGCATCTCCCGCTCAGTAATGGATCGATCAGGACCACCCAGCACTGGAAGCCACCAACACCAACACGACTCTCCAACTCCGCTCCTGACTGTGAACCCCTCCCACTAAGAGTAGGCCCTCTTATACCCTAATTCTAACTTTGCTAACTAATTGTTGCAACATTAATAACACGCTTTTCTTTCATTGGTCCATGCATGTCATCTTATTCATTCTTTTAATCAAGTTCTCTTGGATCCAACGGTCCTTGGATCATTTCCTTTCTCACAGTTCAAGACATGTTTCCATCCGCTTCGATCAGTACATTTGTAACTTCTTTCGATACATTCGAGAACTCTGCAGGCATTGTCCTTTCTCTTAAAATGGTTTCCCACGGTTCTTTGCTGATCACCACGGCACACTATCAGTTCAATTAGGTCACATCAGCCTTGACCATTCTCGCATCCTAGCCTCTCAGCAACATCACGAGGTTAGCTTTTCTCCAACTTTTCTCCCTTGTCACGTGTTTCCCCGCACTTGCGCACTTCATTAACTGGCAGCCATTTTATATCGCCACTCGGTTATACTTTAGAAGCACTATTTTGAAATAAACAAAACATAATTAAAATAGAGAAAAATAGCCTTTTCGTTTCCCTCCCGTCATCTACGTACCCCAATTAGTTATTACCTAGCAGAAAGCAACATTTAAGCTGTTCCTTACTTACCATCACTATTGTTTTTGCAACGACACGTTTATATTCTATGAAGCACAAAATCATGCATTTATTTTAAATTAGTACGCATTTATTTTTATGTTATAATTAGACACACGGACATTCGTTAATAGATTATTCAGCACATACACTTGCGTATTACCCTTCCCACACATACAGTGTTGATTAATACATTTAAACGAACATTTTATTAATTATTTATAAAATTTGTTAGGGGTTAAAAAATTATTTTCTCTGCTCCATCAACTCTCAATGCACGAGGAGTGCACATTCGGCTTGCAGGACCCCTATACACAGCCATTTTCCATTGAACTCACCATGAAGAGACAGGAAAGTCAAGACATCTCAATAACAGTCTAGGCAGGGTAATTGGAAATTACAAACAGCATTTGGGACATAGACAAGAGGGCAATGTTGCCAGACATCAAGCCAACAGCTAGGAAGCAACAAGTCTGCAGATAGCCCCCGATGTGAAGAAGTCCAGCAGGAAGATAAGAAAACAACCAGACATAAACAAGTAATATACAGCAACCAATAGGGTCACAAAATAAGGTCGCGGAAAGTAAGCCTCTCAGCAGTAAGGTGGATTATCCTGCACAGATGAATGGCCAATAGCGGTGGTGGCCTTAACCACAATTGCCCTGGGTGCAAACAGACACATACAACGGCCGATATCACAATAACATCACTATAATGTTACATCTGAAATGAAGTAATTTGGGGCACACATCTTTCCAGACTTTAGGGAGGCGGGAGCGTTGTGGGAATGAGAATGTGCTTTATAAGTTCTTCTTTTCGATAATACTTTTAGCACCAGTAAACAGGCTGACCCATCTGGGCAAGTAAATAGAAATTTCAGAATCAGCATAAGCTGTCAGTTTACAGAGTCCTTGTATTACATTTACATGAAAACAATAGTGCCTCTCAAGATTTATTTTTTATCATCCGGTTTATTTGGAGTTCATTGTCATAGATGGCAAATAGAATATTGTTCAAGTTATCCTTTATAAGGAAACCAACCTGAAAAGTATATGTAGCAGTTTAATTTGAGTATCTTGTTAGAAAACAAGCATCAAAGTAAGGCCACACCTATGATTTCTTAGTACGCTACTGCGATCAAGACACATTCTGTTATGCACAGTTAATTGTAAAAATAAAGAAGAAAAGAAATAATTTCTGGAACCAGTGTAGAAAATGTGATCTCACTCTTGTGTCTCTGTGTAGCTATGATAACAAGAGATTAAAAAGGGCCCCAGTGTTTACCATGTTACTAATGCCCTCTACATGGGAGAGTAGGTGCAATGCGCTGTGGTGATGGCAATACTCCAAGACAAGAGGGGGAGGACCTGAAACTGATTGTGTGTCAGGGTACACCTTTCTTATCAATATTACCACTAAAGTCCCTGACACATCAGCAAAGGTTTTAATATTGTGAGTGCTTTTCTTGCTGGGAGATTCTGCCTAGGTGGCTGCAGCATAAGTAAAGGTTCTTTACTTAAAAAGGACGAAGGCCCTAACTCACTGAAGCAAAATGCTTTAACATGGGGCCCCTCCTTCACCATAGTGACATGAAGTTAGTTACACACGGTGGTCTCCCCCTGGAGCTCTCTTGTTGGAGAAGTGAGCTGTGTGCCTTACTGCTAAGCAGTGGTCCGGAGCCTATAGTTCGGAAATTAAAAATGTATAAAGGGTTATTTAGATGCAGGATCCCAGTGTTAAACCAACATGTTTCTGCCCTCTAAATTGGCCTAAGAAGCTCTGGGGCATTCATCAGGGCTAATTAGGTCGCCAAATCCCTATCACTCACCCTATCTGATTTGTATAGAGTCCTAACACTGGAAATTGTGAAAGGGTTACCCATTGTCTGTATGGTGCAGCCACAGTTGGCCCTTATGACTGAGTATGGCCTATAATAGGGCCACCTGGTTAAGGCCTATGGTTTCTGCAATGGTTATAATATCACCTCACCGGCCACATGTTAATGCAGCTCCCCTGCATGCACAGCAGGAAAACAACCCTCCGTATTCTTATCTTTTCTGGTGTGTTGGGTATTTTAGGGTTAAGTGTAATAATGTTAATGAGGGGCGTGGCTAGCGCGCCAACATTGCGGACGCAACTTACTAGTGCTCCGCATCACATCCCTCAGTTATCCTGATAGTAATCCTGCATCCGACCCATCCGCCCTTGTAAATGCGGGGAATGCATTGGTATTGATCTGAGACCCCCTTTGATATCCTTTGATAGCGCCGCAGACGAACCAGAGCTGCGGAAACGGCGAGTGGCGTCTTGCGGCCCACCTAGCGAGGTGCTGGTGGTGGGATGAGGCCTGTTCAGGAAGGACTGGTAGTGGGCGCCTGAACCGGCTGCAACGGGGTAACTGCCGCTGTCGCAGTCCCCGCGGTGCTACCCGGTGATCCCGCGGAGGTGGCAGCTATTTACCATGGACCTGCTGGCGGCCTGAGAGAGACACCTCGCGAGGCGGGCTCCGGATACCCAGGTGAGCCTGCTTCCCGTAGCCCAGCGGAGGCGACCTGTAGCCTGCCTCGTCGAGCGGCAGCCACGCCGGTGCGTACCCGGTACTGGCCCTGCGATGCGACGTGCTCCGATGCCGAGGGACTGCCGGCCTGGCTGATGAGGCGTGGATGAGGGGAATCCGCGCCCTGAGCTCAACTCCGCGCAGATCTGGATGCAGCGGCGGCCGGGACCAAAACGATACGCCCCTGAGGTCCGGACGCGGGGCAGCGAGACGGGGTGCAGCGTAGACATAGTGACCAGGGGACACTCACCTAACACGAGCGTTATCGACGCTGGAGGCGGTGCTGGGAGTGTTTCGCGCCGATGCTTGAATGCATGTTGGGTGACTGGGAACCGTGGACTGACCGGGGCAGACTGCTGCCACCATAATTGCTGACTACACCTTCGCAGCAGGTACGTCACTTGACGCCCATATCACCCCTGCTACACATGCGTTCACCCTGAGCCTTCTGCCAGCCCCGCTGCCCTTCGCGTTGGAGCTTCTCAAGGGGCCCCTCTCAGCAGTGCCAAACCGAAACTCGCACTGGGCAAGTAGACATCAGCCGCACCAACCGGGAGACCTCACAACCGTTCCTGTGTAACGCTTCTTGCGCCCTGCCTCGTGGCGCTGCCCTGCTGGCGGCCCGTGATAACCTCTGCGGCGCACTGTGTGATCTACCTGCCTACCAACCCAGATAGTGACGTTTATGTTACGGGGCCCAGCACGTGGGGGCATCAACCGGCGCGAGCGATATAGAAGAATCCCGGCCCCAATTGAAGGCTTCCCTTGAGCGCCTAAAACCCGGATCTCGGACCCCCCGGTGGCGGTCGTGGGCCCGGGGAGACGCGCACGGGAGACGGACTCCTATTCACCGATACCAGCGGCAACTGAACTGATCGGACATTGTGGAGGTGCTGACCTGGGCCCTTAAGCGTTGGTGAACTGATACCCCGCTGAGAAGCTGTGGCCGTCGTCGACGTCGCAGACAGCGCAGTTGTGATGCAGCGACGACTCGGCGATCCATGAGCTTATCTGCTCTCTGACCCACAGGGACTGCTATCGCTGCCCCCTGGCTCTAGTGGTCCTGAAGTTCACTCACCAGGCAACGCAGACGGACTGTCCCGGCGATCCCCGAGGGAAGTCTACCTTACTGACGCCTGCCCTGACTGAGGGCGCAGCGGATCAGTCTAGCATTTCTACTTGTGCTGCGAGACACCGGCTGCGCCGCGCACTATCGGTGCACCCCGGCGAACATCCTCTGGCAGTCCGGAGATATCGCAGGTCCCTACTGTCACGTGCCAGACCCGCAATCTACAAGGACACATATTCATTCCCTGTCTAGGAGTCAATGCTGTTCGCCCAGAAACTAGCCATGGGACGCCTTCGCACCAATGCGCACCAGCTAGCCGCGAAGTCCAACCTGTCGAACTCGTCGCCTCCGGGAGATGATGCTAACGCTGAAGTATCGGGCACAGCGCTTGCCGCCAAGCTGGACTCCGTGCTGGCGGCAGTCGAGAAAATTGGGGCTGCGTTGGACCAAACAAGGACATCCCTTGAATCGCGCATTGACAAAGTCACCACGGACTTCACACTACTGCGTGCAGATCATCAGAAGCTAACAGAGAAGGTCCAGTCACACGACCATTCCCTCTCAGAGCTCAAGCCTGTCACTCAAAGCCATACTGCGGCGCTGCAAGATATTCTTGACCGCGTACACGCACTGGAGGACCGAGTCGAAGACGCCGAAGGGCGATCTCGCCGCAATAATGTCCGCGTGGTGGGCCTTCCGGAGGGCGTGGAAGGCCGGACTCCGAACTCTATGTGGAGCGTTGGCTGAACGATCTCCTACCTACTGGGTCACTATCCCCGCATTTTGTAGTGGAGCGCGCGCATCGCGTGCCAGCACACAGACCACCTCCTGGAGCTCGCCCGAGACCGTTCCTTTTCAAACTCCTGAACTACAGGGATCGCGATGCTATCTTGCGTGAAACTCGCAAGATCCCCAATTTGCAAGTAGACGGGAATCAAGTCATGCTGTTTCCGGACTATACAGGCGCAAGTACAGAGGCGGAGAAGCACCTATGCGGAGGTGAAACGTCAGTTACGCACCCTGGATCTTCAATACTCCCTACTGTTCCCTGCCAAACTCAGAGTGGTAGCCAACGGAACAGCCCGCTTTTTCGACACGCCTGCAGATGTCTGGGACTGGCTGGAGAGCTCGGGATTGTGGACGGGGCCACGTCCTCTCAACGCAGAAGCACCCAACCCCAGTCGCAGAGGCACCCGACGCCGTGGACATCGGAGGAGGACTGGTGGCGTGACTGCAGCAACGTCGGCACCGGCCCCAACACAGAGTCAAATAGAACGCCGGGACGCCCTGGAAGCGGCAGCGGCATTGGGAACACAGACATACCGCGAAAACCGTGCAGTGGGCTCCTCCGAATCTGTCACGACTAGCGGATCTTCCACTCCAAGACCGGAAGACCCAGATGAAACGCATCCGCCGGACGTAACACCGCAGACCGCGGATGAAATTATATGATCGCGGCAGCGGGACCAGAATGAGCTGCTGCACACGCAAGTAGAGACTATCCTATAATGAATGTTCGCAGTGTTGAAATCTTCCTTTATTTTGTGTGCGGCTGTTAATGCCTTGTCCTTTGCATACCTATGTACCCAGTCGCAGCTACACTCAAATAGGAGTGCACACAATGCAGGCGTACATCAACGCATAGGTTGGGTCACGGGTGACAGATGCTTGTTACAGAGGGATGCGCGATGTTCCTACCAGTGCACACACCCTAACCTCACACCAATCCCTACACTGGCATAGTTAAGACCTCTGTAGGGCCAGATAGGGTCTGGGAGTGCCCCGCCCTGTAGTTGAGCACTCGTTACACGCACACCCCCGGCACCGTACTGGAATAGTTACTTTTCTGTCACTGTTAGACACAGTTTGGACGGACTTCGTCGCAAAGTTCGCCCCAATCGTTATGATGTTAGCAGTTACATCGATGTTTTGGTTTTATAAGATCAGCCCGACACCACCTATACATGGCACATGTTTGATAATACAGTGTTTGCGCCTGCTCCCCTTGAAGGTGACACATGCTTGCAATGGCACGAGTTAACGTACTAACATGGAATGTACGCGGCATGCACACACCCACGCGACGGTACTCAATATTCGCCTATCTTCAGAGACATTCGGTGGGCGAGGGCAGGAGTCCCATTTGCACATGAGGAAGCTGTAATCGATGCTGAGGGTAGATACACCTTTGTACGAGGAAGGCTAAATGGTCAGACAATATTGCTAGGCTCTATATACGCCCCAAATGTGGACCAACCCTCCTTTCTTACATGCCTGTCACAAACATTGACTCCATTCGCTGGGCTCCCCTGGATGGTAGAGGGAGACTTCAACTCGGTACTCAACGTTGATCTGGATAGATCATTCCCCCCACTCCATAAAACCACCGCCATGTCTAATGCCCAGGCACTTACGGACTGGCTTACACACTGGGCGGTATTGGATATATGGCGCACTCTTTACCCCACAGAGCGGGTCTACTCTTATTATTCGGCAGTACATGACCTGCACGTAAGTCTGGATAGGCTAGTGAGTTCCCAATCACTGCTCCCTTTAATTACGAAGATAGAGTACCTCGGCCGGACACATTCCGATCACAATCCCCTGTGGATGCAACTCAATTGGGAAACAAACCGCCCCCCCATACCCACATGGCGTCTCCAAACAACTGCATTAGAAGACCCAGAATTCCGCTCGTCGCTAGGGACAGCCATCCTCACATACTTTGAACTAAATGAAGGTACAACGAGCACTGCGCTCGTGGAGTGGGAGGCTTTTAATGTGGCGTTCAGAGGGCACTGTTTAGGGGCCACATGGAACATACGTAAGCAATTGACGACTTCCCTCACAAAATTAGAAACCCAGCTGCTGGGGTGTGAGCGAGAGGGGAGGGGAGGGTAGGGATTCGCGGCGCCTGGAGCAGCTGCGCGTAGAACATGCAGACCTACTGGAGCGATTAAGATGCCATAATTACACAGCACATACAGCTCGCACCCATGCCTCAGCTGATCGAGCGTGCCGACTGCTTGCCTGGCTGATACGGCAGGAAAACAACCGTGCTCCAATAGGGGCCATACGTACATCTGAAGGGACACTGGTTTATACACAGCGCGAGATACACAAGGCCCTGACAGACCACTACACCCAGCTATATCGATCTAGAGGGCGTTGTCCGGACCAAGAATTGGAGGGTTTTTTGAGCTCCGTGCAACTGCCTACAGTCTCGGGGGAACAACAGGAGCTTCTCAATGGCCCGCTAACATTGGAAGAGATTGGAGATGCAATAGGATCCATGGCATCTGGGAAAACGCCAGGGCCGGATGGCCTGCCAGCAGAGTACTATAAGGCATACCGTGAGTCTCTCACGCAAAGCCTCCATACTCTCTTCACGGCATCTCTAGAAGAGCGGGAACTACCTCCCTCGATGCAGGAGGCGTATCTGGTGTCCCTGTTAAAGCCGGATAGAGATCCCACAGCCCTGAGCTCCTATAGACCCTTGGCCCTACTTAATACTGACTATAAAATACTTGCCAAGGTGTTAGCGGATAGACTGGCACCAGTGGTCCCCAAGCTGGTTCACGCTGACCAGAACGGCTTCGTGCCCGCGCGGAACACCTCCTTAAACCTGAGGCGTTTTTTTAGAGTGGCGACAGACGCTACGCTGGAATGGCCTAAAGCTGGGTGCCTAATATTAGATCTGGAAAAGGCATTCGATTCCTTAGACTGGGGCTACCTCTCTGCAGTACTATTAAAATATGACCTAGGCCTAGGGTTTCTCCAAATGGTTAACTTACTATACACAAACCCTACATTTCGGGTGCGAATGGGGCCGTACATATCGGATGCTATACCAGTGCGCAGGGGCACCAGGCAGGGATGCCCCCTGTCCCCCCTCCTTTTCGCGCTCGCAATAGAGCCCCTGGCCAAGGCGATGCGCACCGTGTTGGGAGACGGAATACCTCTGGGTGATGCAATACACCAAGTATCACTCTACGCGGACGATCTCCTGGTTTATGTCAAAGATATAGAGAGGGTTGCTGATCAATTGGCGCACCTCCTGCAGACATTTGCCACAATCTCCGGGTTGCGAGTAAATGCTGATAAGTCCTGCATATATGCGTTCCATGAGGGGGGTCGGGATCCGGGCTATACTATCAATGGTAGAAGGCTGCAGTGGAGAGAGGACACCTTCCGCTACCTGGGGATCCGGATTTATCGCCAGTCGAAATACCTGTTTGACGGGAATCTGGGGAGGGCCTTAACTGCAATTCGGTCGCAAATGCGCTTTTTTGGGCACGCTTCCACTGGCGGTAACAGGCAGAGTGGCGCTAACCAAGATGGTAATCCTTCCCCGCCTCCTATATTATTTTGCCAATTTGCCCATATATATCCCTGCATCCTTTTTTACCACACTAACCAAACTAGTTAGGGACTTCCTGTGGGGGAACACACGGCACAGAATGGCATTGGCGAAGCTATATTTACCTACGGACCAAGGTGGCCTTGCTACGCCTTGCTTTGAACACTACTATCTGGCTGCTCAACTGCAGTGCATAGCCCGCTGGCTCGCAGATCGGAATCGTGCAGACACGGCCACCACACATCCGCCCCACTCATTGAACCAAATAGTCCGACTTTTTCACCCCGCCATTCGGGTTACAACACCAACGCCATTACTGCTAGCGGTGGCATACAAATGCTATCGCAGATGTCTATACATTACCCGAAAGGTCACTCCCTACGCACCAGCAATACCGCTGGAGGGGTCCCCTAGCGGGCCCATAGTGCTCACGTCACAATCAATTGCGGAGTGGCTGGAGGGAGGCCTCCAGACGTTGGGAGACCTATACCGAGATGGAATGCTCATACCATACACATCCCTGGTAGATGAGGAGGGGTTCCCCCGGGACAATTCCTCACGCATCGCTCACTGATTACCACATTGACAGCCAGATGGGGAGACATGGCCACTGAACCGAGCCCCCACCTCACCATACAGTATCTACATGTCATGGGATGTGGAAGACATCTCATACGCTGGTTTGCAGCATCCCTCAGAACCCACGCGGCAGTAAGCCTCGACCCGCTCCGCCGTAAATGGGAACTAGACCTGGGGCGACCGCTAGAAGAGAAAGAATGGACACGGATACTACAGAGCCCAGTACGCCTACCTAGAAACATGAGGTTTAGGCAAATACAGTTGTACATTATCCACAGGGCCTACCTTACACCCGCCACGATCAATCATTACTTTCACCGCACAGATGCGACGTGTCCGAGATGTGCTGAGCCAGGGGCTGAGTTGGTGCACATGCTATGGACCTGCCCCCGGATACATATATACTGGAGTACAGTAAGTAGGTTACTACACACTTGCACTGGCCGCACATTGCCTTTTGAATGGACAGTATACCTACTGCATCAATTTAAGAGGACCCCCGCCACTAGGGTAGTCTCCAGGTTCCTGGACTTGGGGATAGTGGTTGCTAAAAGGCTTCTCACTAAACGGTGGAAAGCTGAGGATCCGCCCCTTGCGCGTGCGTGGCGCCATTCTTTACTAGCATGGGCCAAAGCGGAAAGCATCACCATCAAACGCGAAGAAACGCTGGGGCTGCGTACAGAACCCATAGCAGCTCGTTGGGACGCCTTCCTGGACGCGCTACAGCATGTTGAGGAGGGGGGATCTGGGGTACTAAGAGACCGCGCAGAGGGAGAACAGACACTGTGAACCATACACACCCATGCACGATGCGCCATGGTACTCCATGAACACATAGGGATCACTTAAGAGCCTGCGCGGACATGTGCACCACTGACGGGAGATGATGGGTGCTGGAACCATAAGGAAATGAAATGTACACATGTGTAGGGACAAGGGGATAAGACAACACGGGCTGGTCACTGTTTTTGTTTCGTTATTTGTTATTTCATCTGTACTAATTCCGAATTGAATTCCCTGGAAGGACTATTGCGAAACTCCATAGTTGCCTCATTCATACTTCATTGTCTAGGCTGTGACTCTACACAATATGTGATAATGATTGGAGTACAGATGTCATCAATGCCTGCGCACAACAATAGATGTTGAACGCACACAATTTGTGTGACACAGACTGTAAACTTGATAACAAATAGATTCTGCAATGTACTGATGGCAAGTGGTCATACATGTATCTCGACCTGGACTTTTACTGCAATGGCTGCTCTCACATGCAATTGTTACCTTCTTAACAATGTAAAATCAATAAAACAGATTTAAACAAAAAAAGTGTAATAATGTTAATGTGCACAAAGACATAACATAGACTTCACTCTGGTCTCTCCGACTGATCCATATCCTTTGACTACATTTGAGACGAATCCCCTAGGAAAGCTTTTATGGGACCCTCACTAAATTTTGCAAGGAGGCCCACCAATTTGCAGTATGCAACTCATGGTGCATGCAAGGCAACTTTGTGCAGGGTTCCCAATATTGGGAGCTTATGTCACAGCTCAATACATTTGTCTGTAACTTGAAGAGACAACCCAGAAGATGTTCAGCAGCCTCTCTCAATAGTCACCAGTAAAAGAAAAGACACATCAACCCTTGCTCCTGCCCCATATCAAGTACCTCAACGATGCCTTTTCCTCCTGAAGATGGGGGTGCACAACTAATTTGTGAATCCTTCAACATCACATGATCTGTGGACACACTCAACCAATGGGGACCAGTCAACTAGTCCCTCATTGCTGTCCATGCATATGTTATGTTATTTTGTTATGTTATGTCATACTATGTTCGTAGCACCTTATATAGCGCAACAACTCATTCCAGACGGGGTATCTCAGAGCTCAGCAAAGTCAGGACAGAGAAGCAAGTCAAAATAACCAGGTGTTCAAATGTGTTTTTAAACTTTTGGAGTCAGAACAAGATCGAATGTGAAGGGGAAGCTTGTTCCAGAAATAAGGGGAAAGGTGAGAAAAAGACCAGTTGCCGTATCTCAAAGTGCAAATACGGCGGGGGGCCAATAGCAGTTCATCTTTAGATCTAAGATTTCTGCTAGGGAAGTAGTGGGTGAGTTTCTCCCGTAGGTAAGCCAGACCCTTGCTAGCCAGAGATTTGTAGATGAGGCAAAGGAGTTTGAACAAGGATGCATAAACAGCTTTGCATTCCTGGGACATCAAGAAAACCAATTTTATTTTAAATCTATAGTTTCAACTGGGGAGCCACCCTGCTGTGCCACATCCTAGGAATTTCAAGATGCATCAAGATGTATGGACACCATGCCAGCATCTCCTTTATTTTACTCCATACAAGGTATTTATAAAGTGTGAATCGCACACCAGAGGGTAGTGGAGCATTGTACATAGCAACAGGATGTGTAGCCATGTGACGACAGAGAAACAGGCAGGTACATTTCCAATAAGAACCCAAGACAGTGAGCACAAAATACAGAAGAAGCATAACAGTTTTCAGGCTCACTTCCCAAGCAATATTTTACTATTAACATATGCCTAGTATCCTCACACCCACTTCTACCACCCACTGTCCATATCCCCTACACCATTAAATTTTGAAAAAAACTAGTGCAGAGAGACAGGGATGCGCTTACAGCAACTCTGTAAAAGCGGAAAGTCAGCATGGCCTGCATTTCTCTGACAGTGCAGGTTCTGCAGGTAACAGGCGAGGTGGCAGATATGCCCCTCACATTCCCCCACATCCCTTGAGTCTCTAGAGACCCAAAGGAAGCAGTGGATTCCTAGGAGACAGACAACAGGCTTTATGGCCCAGTGTTTCACTATTAATCAGAACAGTTGGGGCGGAGCTTGCCTGGCTACAAGATGGCCGCTGCCTGAGCGAGCTCCGTAAGCCATCTACTCGATCCTGCAGGAATCCTGGTATGTCCATTGACTAATCGCTCGACACCCAAATATTGACTGACATGCAGAAGAGCTTGTCCACCATCGATGGAGAAACCGACTCCCTGGCCTATCGGATGGACCGAATGTCTGAGCGCATTGACAATCACGCTGAGCACCTGGACGTGGCGGAGAGACGGGTGTCCGAGGTAGAAGACGCTCAAATGGAGACAGACAACACTCAGAAGCAGATGGGGAAACTGCTCACGGCTCTGCAGGACAAGGCGGAGGATTTGGAGGCCAGGTCGAGGCGCTGTAATGTTCGCATTATGGGCCTCCCTGAAACTACGCTATGGGCAACATGGAGATTTTTGTTGAACAGCTACTGGTGACTCTACTGGGCCGGGACACATTCACCTCGCCCTGTGATCGCTAATCTGTTAAATTACAGAGACAGGGACGCTGCACAGAAAACGTGCGAGGGAGCTACACGACCTGCAGTTTGAGGGATCATCGCTCTCGCTTTTCCCTTATTTCACCATGAAGGTGCACGAGACGAGGCAGCAGTTTGCACCTTTGAAGCGTCGGTTGCGGGAGCACGGCCTGGAGTACGCAATGCTGTATCTGGCCAGACTCAGGGTCATTATGAACGGTAAATCAAGAATATATACAAACCCTAAGTCTCTACAGAAGGCCCTCAAAGAATACACCAAAGCTGATGTCCGGAAGCGAACATCGGAGGAGCAGACCGGAGCGTCTCTTGGCGACCTAGAGGAGTAAGACTGATATGTTTGTGCACTGCCCTCTTACGTTTGCTCCTACAGGTATGTTATACATGTCTTGCTGACTGTGATGCCTAATTGATGGCTGAAGCCGCCTGGCGGCCGGGGTCAGCTGGGACGCACCGGCAATGACTGTTTGATGTTGCTGCCAGCAGCGCTGGGACATAGACTGTGACATTGCCTGCACCGTCAGTCGCTGTTGGCTTACCTTGGCCTAGTTGGGGGGGGCCTATATGATGGTATACGATTGACTAAATTAATTCTCCTGGGGCCTGTTAGCAATGGGGGTCTCTAGTTGGCAGAGGTAGGTACCTTTGTCCAAATAGGGGCCCTTGCTTCTAGTCAGGGTAAGGGGGATACACTTCTAAAATAACCCCTGCTCACCCCCTTGGTAGCTTGGCACGAGCAGACAGGCTTATCTCAGAGGTAGTGTGTAAAGCATTTGTGAGCACATACAGTAATACAGTGAAAACACTACAAATGGACACCACATCAGTTTAGAAAAATAAGTAATCTTTATCTAAACCAAAACAAGACCAAACGATAAAAATCCACAATACTGTTATCAAGATATCCTCAAAAATAGGTTATTCACTCAATTAAAGTTTGTAGCAACAAATAACTCCACCTGGAGTTATTACGACGTCGTGACAGATGAAAATCCCAAAGAATGGCGCCGACCGCGAAGTGCGCTGCGTCAGGCGCGGAGTCAAGCAGACCCCCAAAGAACAGTACCTTGGAATTGATGAAAGCAAAGACGGTGCACGGCATCGGGGAGGTGATGCTTTGTTGGCGCCGGGCGGCATCGGTTCCTTACAACCCCAGGGGAGGTGAAGCCTCGGTTCCTTACTGCGGTGCAGGGGAGGTGAGACGTCAGTTCCTTACTGTGTTGGGGAGGTGACGTCTCAGTGGCGGCGAGGTGTCGGTCCCTTACGACGGTGTGGTGTCGATGGATTCAGGAGTCACCCACATCGAGTATCGGCTCCGCGTTGATGAAGCACCTGCGTCAGTGAAGTCGGGGCTGCGGTGCGAGTCGGGACGGTGCGTCGTGGACATCATGAGCAGTGTCCTCAGCTCCGGTGCAGGCAGCGGCTTCGGTGACGGCTTCGGAGTCAATGCGGCACGGCGTCGGCAGACGTCGGGCCTACAGTGCACGTCGGGGTTGGTGCATTGTGCTCTTCACAAGCGGTGCCCACGGCTGCGGTGCAGTTTACGGCGTCGCTCTCCGGCTTCGGTGTTGCAATTTCCTTCTGTGGCAGCTGAAACAGAAGTTCTAGATGCAGAGAGACAGAGGAAATTAAGTCTTTGTGTCCCTGAGACTTCTGAACAGGATGCAAGCTCAATTTCAAGCCCTTGGAGATCTTTTCCTCAAGTAGGTGACAAAGCAAACAGCAAAGTCCTTTTCTCATTTCCTTGGCACCAAGTAGCCACTGCAGGCCAACCCCAGACAGCAATCAGCACAGGGGCAGTATTCCTCCTCAGCTCCTCCAGCTCTTCTCCTTGGCAAAGGTTCCTCTTGATTCCCAGAAGTGATCTAAAAGTCTGGGGGCTGGGCCCCGCTTTTTATACACAAAAATCCTTTGTTCTCTGAAGGCAGAGAGTGTCTGTACCCAGCCAAAACCAGTTCTATCCTCACTGGTGCAGCTCCCTGGCAGGAGGTGGAGACAGCATTATTGAAGACAGACCAGGCCCATTCAGGTGAAAGGAAATCTCCCCCCCCGTACTCTAAATGCAGCCCAGGTCTATTCAGCCCAGCCCTGACTCATCAGGCTCTCTGAAGCCACTGCCCCTCTCCAGCCCCTGTCACCCAAAAGCCAGACATGCTATACACAAACCTAGCAGAGGCACACTGGATGGTTAAGCAAGAAAATACCTACTTTCTAAAAGTGGTATTTTCAAACACAGAATGTAAAAATCACCCTCACTAAAAGATGCATCTTAACATTCTGAGTTTAGGCATACTAAACTTTATTTTCCTACCTTGTTCCCAGGGGTAGTTATGTTTATAAGATGTCATAAACAAACTCCCCATTCTGTCCTATGGGAACAGGTAGCCTTGCAATAGTGAAAAACGAAATTGGCAGTAATTCACTATCAGGACATGCCACACACACCAGGGCATGTCCTAACTTTCACATACACTGCACCCTGCCCACCGGGGTACCTTGGGCCTACCTTAGGGGTGACTGACAGGTAAGAAAAGGGAAGGTTAGTGCCTGGCAAGTGGGTGCACTTGCTATGTCGACATGGCAGTGCTAGACTGCCCACAGGCTCTGCAATGGCAGGCCAGAGTTACATTTACAGGCTGCTTCTGTGGGTGGCACAATCAGTGCTGCAGCCCACTAGCAGCATTTGATTTACAGGCCCTGGGCACACACAGTGCACTGTACTAGGGTCTGACTGGTAAATCAAATATGCCAATCATGGGATCACTAATCCATAACAACAATTTACAAAGGGAGCCCTTGCACTTTGGCACTGAACAGCAGTGGCAAAGTGCCCAAAGCATCTAGACCAGCAAAACGGAGTCCAACACACAGCAAAAACACAGGAGGCAAAGGCAAAAAATGCAGGGAGACCCACACCAATGATGCCAGGTCTACCAGGGCCCAGCTAACTGACCTTGATTGGATGTACACAGTCTGAACAGATGGCTATGTTCTCTTACTTTGCTCGTGTAAATTTAAGTGCATCGCCAGTAACATCCGCCCCTGTGTGTTACCCGCTGTATGGCGATATGCCAGAGTTGTTATTTTGATGCTGTAGCTTTCGTTAGAGTACAATTGGTTACGGGGGGCGGGAGAAGTATCGTCTATGCCAAGTTGGGGTTTGCATAGCGTGGGAGGGAGGGGACATGTTGTCATTTTTGATATTGTAGTGGGCACACAGCACATACATGACATTGGAGACATAAGGCTAATGCAGGCTGTGCAGATTTGACAGGGGTACTTTGCCATGGCACAGGGTTGCGGTAATAGAGTTCGCCTGCTAACCTGGAATGTTAAGGGCCTCAACGATTTTAGAAAATTGCGCAAGGTGGTTGCCTACCTCACACGGCACGAGATTGATATTGCTTGACCCCAGGAGACCCATTTGCCCATAGGTAGCAATATGCTCACGCGCAGGTGATTACACAGCCTTTTCCATGTAGCGGGGTTCACTACACATGCTAGGGGGGTGCTCACCTGAGTCAACCCGAGATCAGGGATCGTGCTGGAGGCATTGGAGGTGGACCCAGGTGGCAGGTATGTGGTCTCGAGGTGCTATGGGCGGGGAGTTGATTTACATATAATCAATGTTTACGGACCTAACTATGACAATCCGCAGTTTTACCACGATCTACTTGAGCGCATGCATGCGAAGACTGCTCTGCCACAGCTGTGGGGGGGTGATTTTAATTGTGTTTTGGAGCCGGCTCTGGACCACTCTGGGGGCCCCGTGCGATGCCCCTCTGCTATATGTGATGCTGCCACTCAGCCGGATCTCCAGGATGTCTGGAGGGAGCGCTCTCTAGGAGTGGGGGGTTTCACCCATTATTCGGCCCCGCATGACCTGCACAGTAGAATTGATTATTGGTTTATCTCTAGGTCACTGTTTCCACAGGTTCGCGCCTGCACGATTCTCCCCCGTTCATTTTCTGATCATTCCCCAATACTGCTGGACATTGAGAGTCCGAGAAAGAAACCTGCCCCCTTCACATGGAGGTTCCCGCCATACTCCCTGCTAGATAGTGTCTTCAAGTCTGAGTTAGCTGAGGCCATAGAGAGCCTTTTTGACACAAATATTGGCTCTGTCCGGCAGTTTTCCACTGTGTAGAAGACTTTTAAAGTTTTCATTAGGGGGGTGGCCATGTCTAAGCATTCTGGGGTCCTCCGATCAATCAGGAGGCGACTGGTGGCTCTTGAGGAATGATTGGCTGACCTAGAGCAGGCTGTTCTTGCTGGTGGCGATGCACGTGCGTCGGAAGACTTGAAAAGTACTCTGGAGGAGTACCACGAGGTCGCGGATAGTGAGGTAAAACACATGGGGAAGTATGCAGTCGCTAGGACATATGGAGAGGGAGAGAGACCGTGGGCGCAGTGCTGGCTGCTCTGCTGCGCGATAGGAGGGAGTCGGGAATTGTGACAGAGTTGCATGCTGCGGAAGGTGAGCTGTTGAGCGAACCTACTGAGGTAGCAGTTAGATTTAGCCGATATTTCTCAGATTTGTACCGCTCTAGGGCAGAGGGTGACGAGGCAGCATTTCTAGAGTATTTAGAACATATCCAGATGCCATGGCTGACTAACGAGCATAGGGAACACCTAATGAACCCTTTAGATCCTAGCGAGGTGCTTGTTGCGCTCAACGCAATGCGAGTCGGAAGTGCTCCTGGACAGGACGGCCTTACTGTGGCATTTTATAAAGAATTTAAGGAACTGCTCATCCCGCACCTGATCACCCTTTTTGAGGAGATGGGGGAGGGTGGGATGATGCCCCCCTCAATGAGAGAAGCTCTTATAGTAACATTATTAAAACCGGGTAAACCCCCAAATGAATGTTCGTCCTTCAGGCCTCTGTCGCTCCTAAACGTTGATACTAAGCTCTTTGCAAAAATATTGGCTAACCGGCTTGCCCCGCTGGTGCCACTTTTGGCGGGCCGGAGCAGTCGGGGTTTGTACTAGAGCGCAACTTGTCATACAATCTTAGAACTGTGTTCGGAACAATACAGCATGTCAAGCCTGAGATTAAAGCCGCTGCGGTCTTTCTGGACGCAGAAAAGGCCTTTGACTCTGTTGAGTGGACCTTTATGTATGCTGTGCTGAGATGCATGGGGGTGGGAGAAGTTTTCCTCAAATTGGTGGCAGTGCTATATAACTCCCCTGTTGCTAGGATAAGAGTTGGTGACATAGTCACGGTCCCTATCAAAATTTCGAGGGGCACCCGGCAAGGTTGCCTGTTGTCCCCACTGCTATACTCCTTAGTGGCTGCGCCTCTTGCATGCGCCCTAAGGGAATACCACTGACACAGGGGGATTCGTTTCCCTAAATATAACCTCATTGTGTCAGCCTACGCGGATGACACGCTTCTTTATGTCAGAGATCCGGGGTCTAATTTGTCCACGATTCTAGATGAGGTGGTGCGGTATGGGGAGCTCTTTGGGCTCAAGATCAATTGGGCTAAGTCGACAATTTTCCCCTTGTCTCCAGCTATGGTGCCCATCGAATTAGACTACCCCCTCCAGTAGACTTCAGACCCGGTCAGTTATCTGGGCATACAGGTCCATACAGACTCGGAGTTGGTTCTCAGTGAAAACCATGGCAAAGCGATAGCTAGGCTAGAGGAGGATGAAGATCGATGGATCCGCCTGCCCTTGTCCTTATTAGGACGCATATCCCTTATGAAAATGGTGGTACTCCCTAGATTTTTATTCTTATTCTTAAACATCCCGATGGTGCTCCCTGGGCACATGTTTAAGATAATTCGTTCTCTTTTAGTGAGACTGGCCTGGGCAGGGAAGCATCCTCGCGTGAAATGGGATATTCTCACATTGCCCTACTCTATGGTGGGCCTTGGGGCCCCGGACCTAGAGTTATATTACAGAGTGGCGCAAAGCTCACATGCATATCACTGGATTCATGACGGACTGGGTTTCCCGCACTTACAGATCGAAAAGGTGGCGGCAGCGCCTTCTCCTCTCCAATGGCTGTTGTTCCAGACTCCCTCCAGGCGGACTAGTATTCTGGACTCCGTCAACTCTGTAATGCATGCCTGGCAGAATTTATTGAAGAGGTAGGCGGGCACGATCCTGTATTCCCCCCTGACTCCGACAGAGTGGTGTCACTGGTTGCCGGTCTGCGGAGAAAGGGAAGTGGTGCATGCTCTTGCAACACTTGATATCACTAAGATAGGCAACCTGTTCTCTGAGTGCAGAGCCCGCGGGGGGCTGAGATTGAGATCGAGAGGCATGACTATACACCATTTGCTCGGTTTCACTTTCACAGGGTGAGACATGCTTTGCGTGAATTACTGGGTGAGGATAAGTCGGAGCCACCTGAGTTAGCATCTTTTTCTTACCTCCTGCGTTCCGCCTCCCCCAGAAAGATCGTTTTTATTATCTATGACATGTCACAAGACTATAGAAGAAACCACTTCACTAAGGCTAGATTGGAATGGCAGAATGATTTGGGGGTGGCTCTTGATGGCACTACTTGGCGGTACTGTTGTGAGGTTACACAGCATGTCTCCCTAAATGGAAGGCATCGCCTGATCCACTTTAAATTTCTTAACAGAGTTTATTATACACTGGAGAGGTTGTTTCGCTATGGCCTGGGGGACACTGCGGACTGTGAGCGTTGCAGAGCTGGTTCGGCCGGGTTCTTGTATATTTCCTGGTCAAGTCCGGAGATTGCGAAGTACTGGGAACAGATATTTTCAACACTGAGTGAAATCACGGGCCTTTCGCTGCCATTTGACCCTGGCCTTGCTGGGGTACACTGGGCAATTGCAGAAAGAGATGCGCCGATTAATAGACATGGGATTGCTGCTTGCTAAGCGCAGGATTGCGATGCGCTGGGAATGTGGACCGGCGCCGTCAGTAGCAGACTGGTCCAAAGATATGGTGTATTGTAACACACAATCTGAACTGTATAATGACCTATTACTCCCCCCCCCTCCCCAGGGCCGTCCTAAGAGTTTCTGGGGTCTCTACCAGCAGCATCTAGTTGGGAAGGAAACGGGAGAGACTGAAGGTGATGGCCCTGCTTAATCTTATTAAATCTGGCGGAAGATTTGCACGATATGATGGGTTGTCTCCTACCTGGTGGGTTGCTGTGTGATGTAGTACTATTGCTGTCCAATGTTATGTGGGTTGAGGAGCGGGTACATATGGCCCCTGGAAGTGTTGCTATATTCTTGTGTTACATGAAATGTAGACGCTCTGTAACAGCTCATGATTTTGTACACTGTGTGATGTCAATGTACCACTGTAGCTTTTTTCTTTCTTTCTTTACAATAAAATCAAAATCAAAAAATCAGAGCAGTTAAAAAACTGAACTTATTTTTTCATTGCTCTGATGTCAAAGCGGTGCATAACTGAGTTTCAAAACCTGTGTTCTTGATAACCCCACCTTTGGAAGCCATACACAACACCCATTATTTACATTGTTATGAAGGTGTGGGGTTCTTGGATAGCTCATTATCCATATTTAAGGCTGATTATAAAATCCTGAGTAAAATTCTGGCCAAAAGGTAATAAGAAGGTTCCTTCATTTAATTCATACCGACCAGAATGGATTCAATCCATGTCATTCCAGGTCCCTTCACATCAGGACTTTGCTACGGGTAATGGAAATAGTCCCTCAATACCGGCCACATGCTACAATTATTGATCTGGAACTAGACAAAAGCATTTGATATGCTTAATTAGCAGTACATGTTCAAGGTCCTAGAAAAATTTGGCCTAAGGGCAAACATGATACAATGGATTAGTTTACTATATGCATGACCAACATCTAGGCACAGAACGGGGAGTTCCGTCTTGGCATTGTATCAGGTAGATAGGGGCACAAGACAGAGTGCCTCTTGTCCTCACTACTTTTCACCCTGGCCATGGAACCCTTTGAGGCGATACTAAGCGAGATGAGACAGGAGCAATATCAAAGCCGACACTACACAACATATGTTGGTTCGCTTTATGCCCATTGCAAGTTACTCTTTGTTAGGGATATCAGACTGGATCTTTCCTCCATACAATAATTCCAAAGGAAGTTCAGAAAAGTGAAAGTATTAAGAGTCAACAGGACAAAGTCATCTCATTCATCCACATAGGGTAGACCTGGGAGGTAGTAACATCATGTGGGAATTATTCACATTTCACTATCTGAGTGTTAAGAGATATCACTCGGAAGCTGGGCTGTTGGGTGGCAACCTGGCAGCATCTATAAGAGCCCTTAGGTCTCAGGAGGCGTTTTCCAGGAAAACAAAACTCCTTCTTACGTGTATGGGTAGAACTACACTGGCATAAATGGCGATGCTACCAGGCCTTCTTTTTCATGTCGCCAACCTTCCTCTCACAGTACCAAGGAAAGGAAGACTTTCAAAGAATTAGATATGATTTGGGGGTGCGTTATATGGAACTCTAGCAGTAACACTCGGGCACGTCGTTCTCCAATCCTTGGCAGTCCGTAGCCCCCTTAGTGTTCTGCTCTCTCTAGAGGTTCCTATCTCTCTATAAGCTCTCAAGTTTTCAAAGTCCACGATTGAGTACCTTAGTTAGTCCAGTTTTCTGTCCTTGCATTCTAGAACTGTAGTTCTTATTTTCTCATAATATAAAGAGGATTACAAGTCCCAGAATACAAAGACAAAAACTTAGTATGACTGAGCTACTCACGCATGGACCTGAGAAACTTTAGAGCTCTATGTCCTACTTTCTGATAGATGGTCTGATTGACGTCAATTATTAGAAAAAGGGACCCCCTGCTCTGAATAAAGTTCCTAGGGCAGAACAAAAACTAGAATTAGCCACAGTTTTTCCTGGCAACCTTAATCATATTCTCACTCATACATGTACCATATAGACATCAGTGTGCAGCTCGGAGAGTATATATTGTCAAAAATATATTCATCATTGTATTACAATAATTACATTCATCTCTTTGTCACAATATTAAAACTGCCTTTATCTTGTTTTACAAATACATGTTCAATTGAGCAAAACATTTACAACAATGTGGCGACCTCAGGTGGTCCATCCTAGGTTGAATAAGTACAGGTTTCCAAAGACTTTATAGTCACTAACTCACTCACTCAAGTGTACATCCTCATCCTTCTTCATTCCTACCCAATCATACCTCCATACATTCCAAAACTTAAAACTCTCTTTGGTTTTTCACATCCATGACATTTCAGGTCTTGAGTCTATACACTGCAATTACTATTACTAAAGTGTTATTCTTTTTATAAACAGTTTTTGCATAATTAAATATTATTTCTTTTCCTCTCGAATTGGTTATGTTCTTTTGTGACACTACTGTGGCTACAACTTCATCTTCTACATACATTTCGACAACGTACGCCGTCCACAGGAATGCCGCATGTTCAAGACTACTCTTACTTTAAGGTAACCCGTAAATATCATCTGAATACAAAATAGGCTGCACGCCACATAATATCAAATCCATGTATTGCACATCCCAATCACCGATTAATTGAATAGAAGGGAAGGGGACCACCACCAAATGTCAATTTCTTAATTTGAAAGAACCAATCTATCAGTGAGCAACCTTACTCTCCCTACTGCTCCCATTGTGATCACTGGCGTTCTTTTTAATTTTACCCAACCAATCCATCAGTGAACGATCTTACTCACCCTACTACCCCCATTGTCAGCACCAGTGCTTCAATGGGGGCAGTAGGGTGAGTAACCACCAGTGCTCTAATGGGGGCAGTAGGTTGAGTAAGATCGTTCACTGTTGGACTGATTCGTTCAAATTAAGAAATTCACATTTGGTGGTGATGCACTGTGCACTGCAGTATGAACACTCCTTGCTGCATTTAGTAGCTGACTGTTTGATCCCTTATTATATTTTTATCTCTGAGACGATTTTATCTTCGTCAAGTATGGTAAAGTATGTTTGTTTTACTCAACCCCCACGCCTTCAGCCATAAACCTTCTGGTATAATGGAACTTCAAGATACTGCTCTCTCTTTAGGGTAGTTTCTAAGTAAAGTAGACAAAAATGTAGACAATTTCTAAAATATTTATCTATGATTTCAGAACTTGTTGGAAATTACTTTTGGGATCCACAGAAACAAAATCAAATATACTATTAAACTAGCATTAAAATACTTGGAGAACAAATGACACTTTAAAAGAAACAACCAGGCTTACTTCCCTTATGATTTAATGTGCCATCAGGATCCCTCTATTTTAAGTTCATTACCATTTATGTGACATAAACATCAATGTGATTTACAGTAGGTGAAAGTACTTTTAAATGCATTTGTCATATTTCTCTGAGGTAACATGTAGTTTATATTTTAGTATTGTATGGTGCTCTTGAAGTGAGAAGAACCTTGCAGAACACTTATTAAACATATAAGAAACCTATAGGACACACAGGTCTGCATTGTATGTTGCTCACTGCGGGTCCCTTGCAGGAACCACACTGGAGCCTCTAATTCTCACATGTTTTGAGAATCCAGGAATGGATGCTGCAGGCCTCTTCCCAGAGCCCGGTCTTTCCCTGTATGTACCTCTCATCAGTGTCTCCCACTCTGAGCCCAGCCATGATCTGCTGACCTCAGGAACGTTTCCTAGCACTGCGATATGGGTATCTGTCTCACATCCTATGGTATCCTTCTTGCCCCAGGACGACCGGCTATATCACTGGTTTTACAATCACTATCTCTTGGCTCCATCCTCATTCTCTCTCTCTGTCTACATACATTAGTCCCTGATTCTGCTCCTGTTTGCACCCCATCTCCCAGTGGAGGTCCAGCCAGATGGCTTTCATCACAATTCGATTGTAGACCTGGACATGCTAGGCCTAACCCCCATTTCCTCAAAGCATGGCAGTAGTCCAGGATGTGGGAGTCTGAGAGCAGATTGTATCCAAGGTGTTATAAAGGCTGAGTGACAAAAACATGGAGCACAGTCTGTGGATGTTGTCAAGTTCACTTAGGGAAAATAAAGGGGCAGATCAGAAAAAGTCAAATGGGACAGGATGGCATATACTTTTCTGACAGTTCAAGGAATGTTGACCTTACAGTACATCTGGGAACAGAAGACCCATGATAGCATGACTCCCAGACATGAGTGAGACTTGAATCTAGGTACCCACAGCCCGCCGCTGAGCTCTGGTGCTTCTATCTTGAAATTCTGCAGGGATTCCTGCAGCCAGAGGCCACATACATTGGTATTACCTGTTTACACCGTCTACAGGATTAATAACAGAGACGCTATATCTCCCTCTCCCAGGCTCAGTCCTCAAGTTCGCCGGCTTTGCCTTGCCAAGGCATGTCACAGACTTTCCTTTCCTTTGCCGCCCAGTGTTATGTTAGGCTGTGTTATCCCTGTGTTCCTCTGGGAAACATCAAGGATATCACTAACTCTCATTTTGCTTCAAGACATAAGCCCAATGTTAAGGAAAGGTGCATTGCACTGTGTGCCTTTAAGGGCTGTTCTACAAAATTCATTCATTAGAATCTCTAAAAAGTGAAGGTGACTTTAATAAATTAGCAGGCATTAGAATTGCTTAAATAATTGGTACTATAGAGCTGTATTTGTAAGGCACTGATGAACTGATGTGTATGCTAGCATGGTTGGTTGTCTTGGCATAGAGATCCTGAGGGCCCTCTTTAAACTTGAAACGGCGCGACTTGCTTTATACTTTGTGCAAAGCACAGCAGATGAACGTGTGAGGTTCTGATGGTGTGTTGAGCTGTGTGTGACTTTTTTCACAGTTTGCAGCGAGTGAGGTTAAATTTAGAGGAGGATGGTATCATCATGCATAGGTGGTGCCTGCATCCTGAAAGTGTTCCTTTATTGATACACAGGTGCACAGCATCTAGGAAAAGTAAAAGTGATGTAATGAATGTTTGAATTAATCTCAGGCACTGGTACTCGGGCTGCATTCCAGTCCATTGTTTTTTACCTACCAAGGCAGCTCGACAGGAACCAGCCACATGTGCTGCAGTTTTGGTCCGGCTCCAATAGGAACTGTCCAGCCCAACTGTCAGGTCAGGTTCCCTTGAACCGGAACACAAGCAACCTTAGACTGGTTTCAACTTATTTAGGTCTTGTCAGTAGGGTGCATCTTGGTTCCAGTGGCACAGTGAGCATGGGACCCACATCTGGGCATACTCAACACACTTACTGCATCGCACTGAGGAAAACAAAAAAGTGATGGGTGGAATGCTTCAATGAATCTCAGTCGCTGGTATTTACTCAGGCTACATTCCAGTCCAACAATTTTTTGCTCACCAGCGACCTCAGACAGGAATCAGCCATATGCAAATCAGCTTTCTTCCTAATCAGTGTTCCCTAATAATTGTTCTCTCTGTGCAGCAGTGACCTGTTTGTGTGCGGATGTTTTTAGTTGTGTGTTCAACTGATTAATTTAAACAAGCATGCAGTTACTATTTGGTGGACTTGGGAGGTAACCCTCCACCATTCCTTTAAAAATGGTTTACTATATTCATTGAAACCATTGTTCCCTACTAAATTGGCTAAAACATCACAAATGTTAGAAAAAGTTCTGAATGAGAGCTCATGAAATAATCCAATTCATGCTCTGCTCCTCCTGTACACTAGTGGTAATTCTCTGTAGTACAAAATAAATGCATGTTCCCATTACATGCTTTCTGGAATTCACAAGTCCTGCTGTCCATCTGAGCAGTATGTGGCTCTGACACATTCAGTGACAGCCTTAAACTCAGAGGCACAGCAGAGCAGGATTGCAGAACCGGTGAAATCATGCTTATCTAAAAATTGGCAATGCTAATATTGACCATTAGTGTCCATTTGTCAGTAGAAATAGCATTGATGCCACATCCTCTGACTGACGATACAATGGTCATTAAATTTACCACGTCATGGATTATATCTATCAGCGGGTGTGTGCCATGAGTATATGTCATTCAGAATTATCAAGGCAAAGCTCTTGGGAATTGGCGATCTTGTGCTAGTACTATGCTGATCAGAGACACCGCTAAGAGAACTGTTTACATCACGTACTTTGGTTTCCATCAGCTTTCTCTGCACAGAATAATAAAATTGGAATTTTCTGTGTTCCTGTTAATGTTTTCAGACAACAGTGCAGCGAACCATTCATTGATAAACTGTATTAAATAATTTAATTCGGATGCTAATCAGAATGATTGCACCTAGATCCGCATTAGTTATTGAACTGAGCTATAGGTGACGTTTTCCCCTGTCAGGTAGTGTGCCAAGGAATCCCTGTCCATCAGTTTCATATCGCTATCAAGTACTGTGCCACAGATTACGTATCAGGTGTTGAGCCATTAAATGCTTGCCCTTCGTTTATAGTGGCATACATACCACATATTGGGCCACAGGGACGCGGGTGCTCTGTCTCCTTTGTTATTCACTATTCCCTGCATCCTTTCTTCCTTTCAGTTTCCCACTTCCTCTTTACCTTTTCCTCTCCCTTCTGTCTACGTCATCTGTATAGCTCTGTTTAAATTAATTTTTACCCCTTCCAAGTCTAAGTTTCTCACTCTTTCAGGTTACCCTCTCACTCACCCTGTTCCTTGTCTACTCATGTTCGCTCTCACACCCTTATTCAAGCTCCAACAGAGTTACATTCAAATGTACTTTTTCATTGTCACTCATACTTTTATTCTCTCTGTCACACTCTTAGTATTTGTCATTTCCTTCCTCACTTTCCCGCCTCTGACATGCTCTCTATAGTATTCAGTTGCACTTGTTGAAATACATGCAAATTAACTATTTTGTTTGCCGTCTGTCAAGTTCAGTCACTAGCTTAGTTGCTCTCTGTCATTTATTGACATCCACTCACTGTAAAAGTGATAAGAAAAATCCAGTAAATGTGGCAGTTGAGATATGAAACGCGTAGTCCTCTGTATGGAAGTAATTACATTTAAGATAAGAGGTGAGGTGAAGGGGTAAAAAGGAACGGAAAGGCAGACGTTCTGGCCCAAGGCCCTTCTTGGTCCTAATCGACCCATTAGCGACGATACCACAGGAAAACATCCTTAACCTCTCTTCCCTTTACCTAGACACCCTAAAAGGAGAGATTAAGTTGAGTATAGTACTTGACCAGCTGGGAGTTCTGAGCAGCCCACGTGATCAATTCTCTTAGTTTATGGTGTCAATGGGAGCTACAAGCAATAAGAGGGGAAAGAAATCCCTTAATTGAGGTTCAGCTTGGACAAAGTGCAAAGGCTGGAGCCAGAAGAAGTGCAAAAAGAACATTTTTTGGACAGAATACAGAACAATGTCATACATTCACCCCAGTACAGAGATCTGGGCCTAAATATATCGTTTTTTTGCTCACCATGCCATTCTAGTTTGAACCCAGCCATATGCAAATCAGTCTTGACCCTGCGCCCAGTGGAAACAGTCCAGCCCGAACTGCCAGGCCAGGTCCTCCTTGGACTGGAAACAAGCATCCTAGGACCAGTTTTGGGGTTTCACCCCTCATCAGCCAGGATAGCTTGACTCCAGTGGCATGGAGAGCACGTGACCCACGTCTGGGCATACCCGGCCCACTCGGGGTGACAAATGCAAAAAGAACAATTGTTGGAGTCAGAAGAAGGCCATGCTTATTGAACAACCCCAACAAGGAGGCCAATATCCAGTGGCGGCTCCTCCACTAAGGCGGAGGAGCGTCGCCCCACTGCTTTTTAGCAGTGAAATGAAGGGAAAATAAAATGATAATAACTTGTGTTATTATCATTTATTTTCTCCTACTTCCGCAGCTTTGCGTGAGGGGACGGGAGCAGGGGAGGAGTGGTAGCACCCTCCTAAGTGCGCAATGACTTCTTGGCCGGCCCTCTTGTGTCGGCCAAACAGTCATGCGCTCTTCGCATGTTCTCCATGCAGGCTGCATTACAGCCTGCGTGGAGAACATGCCCAGGCTCCCAGTCAGCACCTGAGCGGCGCTCAGACAATTCACAACACTGCTAAGGCAGCATTCTGATTGGCTGAGTGGGAGCCTAAGTGTGCTTCCTGTTCAGGCCAGCGAGGGAGGCCTACAGTGGAGAGACGCGGTAAGCAAGTGGCGAGAAGGTAAGTTTTTTATTTTATTTTGTAACACCCGCTCCCCCGCGTCCTCGACCACCCTCCCGCCCCCGCCCCCTACCTCCAATCCATGCTGGCCGCCGCTGCTAATATCTCCAGGGCTTAGTTACACAAAGGGCTCTATTCTCAAAAGTCTGTAAAATTGAAATGCAGAAATAGAATATAAAAATGCTACAGGCAGCTGAAGGCACACCACATGCATTTTGCACCTGTTCAGTGCAGGACCACTGCACTACTGGGGCACTTACATAATCCTAACCTTAGGCACGTTAGTTCAGTTGAAGTCTACAACTCACAGAATGCATCATAAGAAGCCCAGGATTAAAAATATGTGCCCTGTCAAACTCATCTACCCGCCAGTTTCTCTATGGTTAAGATTTGTGGATGCCAATGCTCGTTTTTGTGAAATAAACAACCAAGTCTCAAAAGTATAAACTAATTGTATGTTAACTGACAGTTTACTTGGCACACTATGACTACATTTGCCTACCAATAAGACAAGTCTCAATGAAATGCTATTTCATATAAATTGACAGCAACCTTCATTGCCAGCGTGCAGAAGCATTTAATGCTTGACCCACCCAGCCCCTTACACAAGTGGTTGACACACCAGAAGAATCATCCAGGTTCTTAATGTCTTGAAAAGAAACACATATATAATTTTTGCACTCCATCCTGATTGTCCATCATTCAAGAATTGTGTCAATCTTTACCTTTGTGAGGTCACTATTTTAAATATATTGCACACCTGTCTCTTACGGGAAAGTAGCTATAGCTTTGTTGTCCACTCGTATGTGCTTTAATTTCCACTGTCTAATTAAAACATTCCAGAAGTAAATCACATTTCCATTAGGTTCTTTTTCATTGAATTTTGATAACTTATTCAATTGCTCATACTGAGCAATGAAAACTGCTTAAGGCTGCTGCTGTTTTTTGTACCCTTTTAAAAAATATATAGTATTGCACAAACAAACATGCTTCATGGCCTGTAAATCTTACTGTACTACTTTTGCAAATAAAGTAGCAGTTTCTGACTTTGTTTTCCTCCTATGGCTAAAACTTGGGATGGGAAGTGATAGCTTCACTTTAAACAAAAGCATGGAGGTATTGGTAATAAAAAATACTACTTGCTTTCCAGGAGTGCACTGATAGGAGTTCCTGCTGGGCTTTTTTTGTCTTTCCCTACCCACTTTGAGTTTATTTACAGTTGTTAATGAGCTTTTGTGCTGTCATCACAGGAGCCCTTTGTAGTGCAAGCACTCTAAAGGTCTATGCGCTGCAAAAGTCATATGTGTGCAGCCGCCCAGGCACACATCTGACTTAGAGGGAACATAGGTCCTATTCCAATAGGACCAGTCCAGAACGAACTGGCAGGTAAGGTACCTTCTGAGCCAGAACAAAAGCAACCCGCCCCGTTTTGGCCTCATCATTGTGATGAGGCTTGGTTCCAATGGCACAATGAGAATGGGACCCACGTCTGTGTATAGCCGTCGCCAGTAACGTAGCACGGTTACAATGAGACTGTGTGCAGGCAATGAAAATGGCCTCTTTGACTCCTGTTGAGGTAGCAAATACAGCATTATCCCGATTCAATGGGCCCCTCGGGGCTCTGTGCTTTGGTGCCACTACACCTGCTGCACCACTGGTAGCTACTACATCCCCCTGCCTGTCGCACTTAAGGTGTTGCACTGAAGAAAAACAAAAGTGAGAGGTGGACTGCTTGAATTAATCGCAGCCACTGGTAATTACTTGGTGCCACATCCCAGTCCATTGTTCTTTTGCTCACATGCCACAGCACACAGGAATCAGTCATATGCAACTTAGCCTTGCTCCTGTTCCAATAGGAGCAGTCCAGACTTAACAGACTTTTTTTACTCCCAAATCATTTTAATGTTTTTATACGAACCATAAATCAGCGGACACTGAGTCAGTACAAGAACAGCCATGGTGCGCAAAACAATAGCATGAGCCATGTGATGATGCCCAGTAGTGCACTTATATCCCATAACGCACTGACACTGATAAGTGTGCATTACATCAAAGTAATAGCATTATTTCAACCATCTAAGAAAAGGAAAGGGGCAGAAATAGAGAAAATCCAATCTTCACAAATCCAGGCTTAGCAGCATTTTAGAGTTGTATAACATAATTTAACTCCTGGGACGTTAGTTCAGGAAGATTGCAAGATTAACCTTCAAATACCTTGCACCTCTTTTTTTGCAGGACAGGGGCATTCCAAACAGGTCTTAGAATCCTCTTGTTGCAAATGGCCTTACTCATTGTACGATT
Source organism: Calotriton arnoldi (assembly GCA_963921515.1). NCBI lineage: Eukaryota > Metazoa > Chordata > Amphibia > Caudata > Salamandridae > Calotriton > Calotriton arnoldi. Next base: position 2,189,593 of record CAWUFW010002390.1, on the reverse strand, counting down.
AGTGCACAAGTGCTGCAAGTCTCTAGCAATCTATGTGGCCAATTGTGGGGAGTGGGCTTATCTCAGGCCAGAGTTGGGCTCTTACACGTGTTATTTACATATTATTTGCCCAAGCCTAGTCTTTATTCTGTTCTCTGCTAAGCTGTTAGGTTCTTTCCTGGGGCTGATAGATGTGGAGGCATCAGAAGTGCTGAAACAATTTTCATCTTGGTTTTCCTGCCATCAATGCTACATCACTAAAGCCACAGGAATGTGAAAAATCCAAGCATTACACAAAGAACAAGTGTAGCAAATGAGTCAGGCCCGTTCAGCAGGAGAGTGGTATGGCTGTGGTATGTTGCAGGTGAAGCACACTGTCACAAATATAGTACTAAAGCATGGTGTGATAGCGCACTGTCAATTACAGACAGCACGTTTTCCATTTAATTTGCCACCAAATTTGCACAGACATGCAGCTTCGCTAATAAAACATATATAGGGCACAAATGTTAGATAATGGGTGAGATCTCCGCGAATATTCTTAATTTGTGCACTACCAAGTAAAGTGTATTGATTTGTTTTGATCATATTAAAATCTTTGTTTCCCTCACACTTTGGACTTACTAAGGAAATGTGCTTAATTTGGGCTTTCCTAACTGCTGATATATTTTGAAGTATTAGTAGTTCATTTACAGGTATATACATTTTGCTGTGTATTAGTAAAAAAAAGACATCCTATAGCCTTTCCTTTCACCCTCCCTGTACGCCAGCAAGACTGTCAAACAGTTCACATAGTTCACTTTACAAAATCCTCTGACTTTGTAGTCAAAGAAAGAAAAGTGAACACCAATCTCCATTGTAAAAGAATAAGCAGCAATTTGTCAGAATCCATAGCCTGACATTTGACCTGTCTTTGAACTCACAGCAAATGTGGCAAGATAAAAACTTGTTAACTTGGGGGTACTGTAGCATACATGCCAATATTTTTGGACAAGGAAGTGGGAGATTTTGAAATAGAAACTGGGAGAGTGTAATTTCCCTATTGACTTCTATTGAAGAGGATGCAATTTAAGGCTGGAGACAGCTAAAATAAAGCAATTTTTCGCTTGAAAAATCTGTAGTCTCCCGCCAGCATCGGGCCTATTGGCATGTATGCTGTAGGTCCCCTGCACCCTTACTTCCAGCACCACCAAAATAATCATGCTTAGGTTCATAAGGATAAATGAGCAATAAAGATGCGTTTTTTTTAAAACTAATTTCCTGTGCGTTCAAATATTAAGGCCATATGTCAAGCTACTTATTCTGTCAAATCGCTGCTTATTTTTTCCCACGGAGATTGGTGTTTGCTTTTCTTTTTTTGAAAATAGAAACGCTTTTGTAAACTGAACTATGTGACAATCTTGCTGGGGTACAGCCAATGTGAGAGGATAGGCTGTAGGACCTCAGTTTTTAGAGCACAACAAAATTTTAATATCTGTAAATGAACTGCACAAATATTCCAAAGTACATCTGCAATTAGGAAAGCACAAACGAAGCACATTTTGTTTAATTCTAAAGTGTGATGGAAAAAACATTTTAATAAGATCAAAATAAATGAAGACACTTTACTTGGTGATGATAAATATTGGCTGAAACCCAAATTCTACATATTAACTTTTGTGCGCTATATAGTTTTATCAGCACAACTGCGTGGCTGTGCAAATTTAGTGGCCATTTCAATGGAAAATGTGTTGCCTGTAAGTGATACTGCGGAATCGAGCATTTTCCCCCTATGCCGCCCTCCTAGGTGTTCCCAAATGTTGGCATGTATGAAATAGTGCCATTCCTGTGTAGTTTAATACCGAACACTTGACCTACGAGCGCAGCTTTGTCTAAAAAAGACCAGTACATTGGCTAACTTAGGAAATAACTATCTTTGTTTCAGTGGAAGCCGCTAATCAACACGGCCTGAATTATTTGCAATGATATTTAACAATGAACAAACCGCCCTCATTGTTGGTAATCCTGACTGTGTTATATCTAAAAAAAAATACGTGACGGGAACAAACTCTAGCCAATGGGTTAATCGTCCTCGCGCATATGCACAATTGCAAAAATAATTCCAAAGTAGGCAGTCTTTCAAATCTACATCTCGAGTGCACGATCTGACGTTACGTCTATGACGCACAAGCCGTTGCCCGGAGCTATTGTTTGCTCACACGGGCGCCTCCTACCTGCAGGGAAGTGGTCCTGCACAGAGGCCAAGCGCCGGACAGCGGGCGGCTCTTGACTGTGAAGGGGCTTGGGCTGCCAGCGAGGCGGCCTGTACTCTATAGTAGCGGTCCTGTTCCGCGGCCGTGCATGGCCGCTTCCAGCCTGCCTGCCCCTGGGAGGTCGAGACTGGAACCTTCTTCACACGTGGAGCCCACTGCATGATGCACAATGTACGGTAAGATCATATGCAGTGAGTGCCACGGGATGCTTAGCCAGTTGACCAGCTAATCTATCGCAGAGAAGGGTGCTTTCTAGACTATGTGGAAGACGGGACACGTAACTAATTTAACTTATTTTTTTCCATGTATAATCAAATATTTGCGTGCCCATGTGCTTAGAAAGTTGCAAGGTGCGAGTCTTTGATCGCCCCAAAAGTGGGAAAACTATTAATTTCCTTCTTTTCTTTTTTTTTTTTTTAGCAGCATTGCACATATTGTTTGCCACATTTAGCAGTGGCATCTCTGTCTGCGTATGAACGCAACAAAAAGTAGGAAGGGCCATCCAAGTTCCCACTCGATCTATATAGCCCATAGGTAGAGTAGGATCGTTAAGAGATGGACCCTCCACTTCTATTAGGCTCCTCCGGATTATCGGTCTACCAGTAAGGGGAGCGTTGGTCTTGTATCCTGCTGCATTGAATTATTGGTACTATACTTAACTAATTGTTTATGTTAATTGGTGTTTCTCCTGTTTTATTTTGTCCCAAGCTATATTGTACTCGAGGCGTCCCTCTGTCGTTCCTCCTGCTAGCAGTGAGGGCCTGACTTCGAGATTCCAACTGGGCGTTAGGTCAGTGGGAGTCTAGTCCGGAGCTTGTGGCACCAAACAGCTGCCCAGCAGCCCATGTATGTTTATCTACAGTGTTGAAATGGATTGTCAACATTTTAATGGGTAGGACACGAATAGAAGCTTTAGCTATAACTTAGCTTCTGTCATCCATCTTGGATGTAACATTACCGTGCATCACATGATCGTTTCTGCTGCTTATTTTTTGCTATAATAAAGAACTTTCAGGCTTTGCGTTGACAAAAAGGACAGTTTCCCAGGCGTGTCGGATGAAGTATACCTTTCCAAGGACAAGAGTAAGTCCCAGACAGAATAACATACTATGTAACATTTCATGTTCTATGTGAAGAGGCTGTGAAACCCCTAAATCAATGTAGTAGAATGATGAGGGAATCACCAAATGTATTCTGTATTAAATGAAGTGGCGTATCATAAGCCCCCGCGGTGTGGGGGGGCCCAAGCTCCTGGGGCCTCCTCAGCACAATACCCTGGCCTAAGAGCTCTTGACTGACTCTGGAGGGGGGGCCCTACCATGTACTTTGCAGGGGGGCCACCTCAAGTTTTGTTACGCCACTGATTAAATGTTTCTTTTTGTTTGCTTCTCATTGGCTAAAAACCTGTGAACAAGGGGCCCGATTCACAGAACTAACTTAAGACAAAATCCTAAACTTACTACCATTTTGGTATTTACAGAAGGCACTTACTCATTTTGGTATTCACAGAAGGCACTTACCTTACTCATCAATGAGTAAGTGCCTTCTGAGGCACTTACTCATTTTGGTATTCACAGAAGGCACTTACTCATTGATGAGTAAGTGCCTTCTGTGAATACCAAAATGAGTAAGTGCCTTCAGAGAATACCAAAATGAGTAAGTGCCTTCAGAGAATACCAAAATGAGTAAGTGCCTTCTGTGAATACCAAAATGGTAGTAAGTTTAGGATTTTGTCTTAAGTTAGTTCTGTGAATCGGGCCCCATGTACCTATGTAGTGAATGTATGAAATCCTTTGTTTAAAGTCCTACTAAAGCGTGAGATCTCTCCACGTAAAGATGAGACCCTTTTCCCATTCAGTGAAGGCAAATCTATGTTGGATTTGCCACTACTAGACCTCTACTGAGCCCTTTGACATCTCATTTCTCATTGAATTTATATTCTCTGATATTACTAATTGATGGCCCAGCTTATGCATGACTGTAACTATTTAATATCTGAGTAAATCTTTAAACTTTATCCCTTGTCTCTCATTCTTTGAGCAGAACACTTTCTTCAAATTTTTCTATGATTTGAGGTCAAAATAGAGACTGGCCCAGCAGGGAGCACCAAAGTCTGATAGGGACTACACCGCTCCCGGTCAAAATTATCAGCACGCTGGGGAAGTAAAACAGAAGCAGCTTAGCACGCTGCCAACAGTAATGCTTCTTTATTTACTGTACTTTTGCAGCCTGGTTGATGTCTCAGTGCGCACTCTTAGTCACTTCCCATGATCAAGACACTTCAGATCCGGCTAGGGATTGTGCACTACACGGGCTTGCCAAAGTAGTAAGGATACTTGCTTTTTATACGCTGAGGAAATTTATTGTGTTCCCCACTGGTGCTGATATTAAGTACAACCACAACTGGATTGCGGTATATGTTTGCCCAAAGGTAACCACATAATTTTAAGGAGACCTGCAGCGAGCTTTGACGCATAAGCCAGACAAGAACTTGTGCACCAACCGTGATGGCGCAGGAAGCACGCAGTAGCATTAGTTCGCCCTATGTGCCTTGTATGGTGGCTATCTTTAAAACTGTGCACATTTCATAGTCGCAGTGTATGAGCATGTATAGCAGTGCATCTGACATTCTGTATACTGTTTAATTGCTGCTAGATATTTAGGGACGCCAAGCACAGGAAACTGAAGATAAGTGACAAAATGTTAACATCTTGGTATCTTCACAAAGCTTACAGCCTCCAAGTCCATTTCTACCTAATTCTGGAAAACTAAACATAAAATGGAGGTAATAGTTTAGGACATTTAATAAATACTTGGTAGCCACTGAAAGAAAAAGTTTGAACGAGAGAGAATAGGTACTTCTATTAAATGTGATTGATTTCGAAGGACATCAAAATTGGATTACCTGCCTAAGGTGGAACTAACAGTAAATGTTGGGAATCGGGATGAATGCAGAGAAGCTGTCAAAAGGCTTGAGTTACACTTTTTGGATGACCCAAGCTTTATTATAGAGCAGCATAACATTTTCATGAGATGTCAAGGCAGTCACAAGTCAACTGATGAATATATTGCAGCTCTAAGAACACCTGCTGCCAGATGTGAGTTTTATTTGAAAATTGTATTGACCTTTATTTATGTGATCAAAACTCAGTCAATTGTTATTCAACAAAAAAGCAGGAAAGTTTACTATGCAACACAAACCAATCTATGGAAAAACTATGATTAGTAGTAAGGGCATTGAAAGAACAGCAACATCTATAAAAGCATGAGCCGATGAAAAACAATATCGGACCTGTTCACAAGGATAAATATACATGTGTGTATTTACTCGTATATTTACTGATACACCTAGTTGTAACTACGCCTTTTACATACATGTCTCCACCTGCTCAAATCAGCGGGTGGAGCAATCTACAAAAGGAATGACATTTGTAAAGGTACTACGCGGGGATCTCCCTATGGAAAATTATAGGGGAAATTATTAAAGTTTAAAAAAATATATATATATATGCATACTAAATAAGGAATCAATGTAAATATTAGATATATTTATTTTTAGAACAATAATTTAAAAAAATCAGACCCTAACATTTAAATTTTTTATGTAATATATAGTAAATGTTGTTAAATTATGAGTTTAATTCATGTAAATTATTTTTAATAAAGGTTGAATTAATTTTTTTGATTAAATTTATTAATTTTTAAAGTAGTAAATATATGTATATACATACACATTAATGTTGAAAGAAATGATGTTGCTTTGCTTCAAAAACATGATTTTTTTATTCAGTGACGTGAACTTCAGACAAAAATGTCAGACTGTTATGGGGGTTTCTTTTTCTCCAAGTTTTGGCAACCTGGAGGTGAAGCTGCGGCTAGAGGCCTTGATCTGTCACGGCACATGAGCTGTGGGGTGAGTGTTGCGCTGCTCCCGACCCACGTCAGGGAAGAGAGAAGGCTGGAGTGCTGTAAGGGGGCAGCGCTGGGGAGGAGAGTCTGTTCGCCTCCTATTGATTTTGCACATGCCTGGGGCCCCAGACGATCAAGTGAGAAACCACCTGGGGACATGGAGCGCTCCTGTGTGCGGCATCCCCCGGGTGAAGATTTGTGGTGCTTCTTCAGGGCCGGACTGGCCGTAGCGGGCACCGGGCGTTTCCCCGGTGGGCCGCCAGGGTGGGGGCCGGTTTTGGGCCCCTGGGGGGCCGTTTTTGTTACAGGGCCGTTTTTGCAGCATAGCTGCAATATCGCCCCCTGTAAGAAAATCGTCCAAAACCGGCCCTGGCAAACAGCTCGGCCGCACCCCCAACCCCCTGGGGGGGCCGGCCGAGCACTTTGCCAGGGCCGGTTTTGTTTCCCAGTCCAGCCCTGTGCTTCTTGACGACTGCCCAGATAGGGGGGCACCGTATCAGAGACGGTGATTGAGGTTTGGGGTTGGCGACCTACCGTTGTGGTGAATTGGGGCCCCCACCCCGTTGGTAACTGTGCAGGGCTGCGTGGCCCGCTGATCGCCAGCTATAATAAGGATATTGGACCCCTTCATACTCTTACTGGCTCCAAGAACATTGAATCAGCTAGAGGACGGTGCAGCTGGCGGTCTCCTCCGTAGGGGGGAAAGGACTCCGGGCCTCGCGTTTCCCTGGAAGCAGCACCTACACGGCGCATAGGGACGCCTGCAGAGAGGGACCTGAATCGTGACTGGAGTGGACCAGCCCCGGGGGGACTTGAAGGTGATGGGTGGCCCCCACCTCCCCAACATGCAAAATGGCGAACGACAAGGATCCCAAACAGCCCAGGCAGGGCAAGATGGACCGATACACCAGGATGATGCCCACACAGACAGAAACGCCAAATGAACCCACTGTAATACCGGACTACGCTGCGCTTATGCAGGTCATTCAGTCTTCCAGAGACTCGGAGAATAAAATTGGCGAGGTTCGCTCTGAAATTACGCTGCTCAGGCAGGACTTGCATAAAGTTTCTGAGAGGGTGACAGTAGCTGAGACACGCATATCAGAGGTGGAGGATACCACACATGTCATTCGTGGGGATGTCACCGAATTACAGGTCACAATGAAAGATCTGCTTTGGAGGGTGGACGATGTAGAAAACCGTGCAAGGCGGAATAATTTACGCTTTGTGGGTCCTCCCGAGTGGGGTCGAAGGACAGAATATGGGAGCCCTTCTTGAGACCTGGCTGAGGGCCTCCATACCCTTGGAGAAGTTCTCCAACTGTTTCTTTATAGAACAAGCCCACCGTGCACTTACTCCGAAGCCACCAGTGGGGGCCCCCCAGCTTGTGATTGCTCGTTTTTTAAACTACAAAGACAGAGACATGATACGAGGTACGACTGATGGGGGAAATTCGCTACAACAACACTAAGGTGATGGTGTTCCCAGATTATTCCTGAGAGTTGCAGAAAGTCGACTGGTGGTACCGAGAACCAAAAAGAGGAAATGGGGTGACAGAGCATTCTCTGTAGCCGCAAGTAAACTCTGGAATTCCCTTCCCCTTGCCTTAAGGGCCATCCCCCTTCTTCTACCATTTAGAAAGGTTCTTAAGACATGGCTTTTCTCGGTCTAGCTTCTATCTGGGGTAGTTTTCTTTCAATTTCCTTCCGGACGGCTGGTCTTCAGCGCCTTGATGCCTTAGGGTGATTGCTGCGCTTTACAAATTCCAAATCAAATCAAACAACTGCGAGATTTGAATCCGTCAAACAAAAACGGAAAAATCTCTGCCTCCAGTATATGCTACTTTTTCCCACAAAACTTAAAGTTCTGTTTGAAAGGAAGGCTTTCTTCTTCCAGATGCCTGAAGAGGCATGGAGATGGCTCAAAGAACGTTCACCACTGAAACTGGGGAAAGGCACATGGGAGGATGACACTATGGCTGTATGGGAAGGGGCAAGACCAAGGAGCCAACGCCCACAGAGACGCCGCAAACGGAGCTTCAGAGGGGGGCACCGTGCCGGAACCCCAGGTCCCACTTGAACGAGAGGTTCCAGATCTGACAGATCGTCGGACACTGACCATGAATCGGTGCACATATCAGCAAGGCCAAATACATAGTCAAGTGGAACAGCCACCCCTGACCCCTTTGAGCGGGCCCACACCTCAGAGTCTGATTCTGAACATCCTCTCCTGCGAGAGATCACAGATATGGAACTGACTGGACATAACCAGGACATCCCAGGGGCCGGAAGTGGACTATCACCTAAAAACCAAGAAAGTTGCAGATATGGAGTCGTGAGCAGCAGTGCCCCAAAGAACAATGTGAAAAAAGACAATCCATAGTGTGGTTGGCCCTCTACAGGGACAGTAAGACCACTCTGTGAGAGTAGAGGGTGTTTTCCAACAGAATCTTTATTGTTGTTGTTTTCACTTGCCTGTTTCTCTTTTTCATCTTTTTCTTTTCTTTTTTCACTTTTAAATTGGCTTGTTTAAGTTGAGCAAAGTGTTCGGGGGGTTGAATATAGCACTTCATTAGGGACTACAGACCTCTCAGGCTCTCCTTTCTTTACTCTGTTTTGGTGAGCAAAATGAGGTGCAGAGTGAGGGAGTACTGCAGGGGGTGGGGGGTAATTTCGGGGGGGGGGGCGGTGTTATGCTTTCTCTGTTTTTCTCTGTTTTTTGATTCTTTATCATGCATCACAGAAAGTGAAATACCGTTAATACGGTCTCTACTGTGTGGTTATCTCTAGGTTTTCAAATTCAAAGGTACTCATAGAGGCACCTATCAGAAAAGCTAGCACAAAGCCCTATCGCCATGCTCTCCGGATTGTAAATGGGCTTGGTAGCAAGGTTAAAAGGAGTCTAGTTGCCCAATATATCAGACGGCTGCAGCCAGACTGTCTTCTATTACAAGAAACACATCTGAAAAGGACACATTGTAGGTTCCTGGGTAGAGGGGCGTACGTTACCTTGGCCCATGCCGGTTTTTCCAGTGGAGCACATGGGGTGGCAATATTGGTTAAAAGGAACCCCCCCCCCTTCACGGTGTCTAAAATGTGGCTAGATCCTCTGGGACGCTTTATTGGAGTACAGGGATTTAGAGGTCGAACCTCTATGACAATTATTAGTGTATATGCCCCGCCGCGGCTGAAGGCCCCAACCCTCGCAAAACTCACATATATATTACTTGAATCCACCTCAACAATGCACATAATCGGGGGGACTTCAATGATGTTATGGCACCAGCCTTCAATCATCCTAGCTCCAAACAGAAAGCAGCACACCCAACCGGCCTGGCACAGTTCGTTACAGGATTGCGTCAACAAGATCTATGGCGCCAGCAACACCCCAATAAACGGGCGTACTCTTACTTTTCTGGTGCACATAAAGTATACTCCAGGTTGGACTATATATTTGTACCCTAAGGGGAGGTTGTGACGATCTCTTGGGCTGAATATATGGCAAGGGGCCTGTTGGACCACTCGCCTTTACTCATCCGACTGGGTCGGCTGTAAGAGGGATCGGCCAGGAGTTGGAAGCTCGTGGCGTGGGACCTTAAAGACACTGAGGTATCAAAGGGCCTCCGGATAGATACAGAGCTCTATCTTAAAGAAAATGAACAAAAATTGTATTGAGAGATAGAGCCCAAAACCTGGTTCCCCGAAAAAACAGGCGAGAGAGTGCAGAGCTAAAAGCTCTAGTGGAGAAGATCCTCCCACTTGTAAGATCGTAAATACCAGTTTCAGATCCGTTAAAGATGCGGCAACTAGCAGTGTACCAGGCAGAATTCAAGGATCTGGTGCAGGAAAAGGCGAGGCAACAAATGCTGGCTTCCCTGCACCGTTTGTATGAAACAGGCGACAAGGCCAGCAGACTTTTGGCCTGGCTTGGCGCTGAGAAAGAGATGCCAGATGGGTCAGGTCCATCAGTAGTAAGTCGAGGGAAGTTTTTGACACCGATATGGCAATAGCGTCGGAGTTTGCAGGTACTATAAACAGTTTTATGCCGCAAGACCACTCCCAGACCCCCCCGGATATTGCCACTTACTTGCCTTCAATCATTATGCCCTCCCTGGGGGAGGAAGACAGGGAACTTCTTGAGGCAGACTTGACACTAGCCGATATACGGGAGGCTATAGCCTGACTGCAGACAGGAAAAATGCTGGGCCCAAGCGGTATCCCAGCAGAGTTCTATAAGCGGAACTCCAGCCTGCTGGGACCCCATCTCCTGAAGCTTTTCAGGAAGGGAAGGAAAAGGGAGAACTACAATTGGACCTCCAAAAGGCAACTATATTGGTGCTCCCTAAAGAGGGTAAACCCAAAGATAGATGTGAGTCATTTCGCCCTATCTCTTTGTTGAAGTGGAGACCAAAATCCTGGCCACTATCCTGGGGACTTGACTCCTTTCGGTCACTCCTTTAATACATTGTGACCAATTAGGATTTATGCCCGGTAGAGCAACTCGCCACAATGTACGCAGATTGCACATATGCATGACAAACGTACAGACCCGCCAATCCCCTCACGGCGTTTTGTTATTAGATGCTGATAAGTCGTTTGATGCAGTCCATTGGCCCTTCTAAGGAGCACACGCTCTCCAAATTTGGTTTGGTCCACGCTGCATGGGATGGGTGGCTCTCCTATACAAGAATTCGATAGCCGAGGTCAGAGTGAACGGGGTGGCATCCGTAGAATTCCCTATATGTACAGGGACCAGACAGAGCTGTCCTTTTTCTCCATTATCATTTGCCCTCACAATAGAATCCCTGGCTTGCATGATCTAACAGCACCCCCCACATAAGGGCGTTCCGTATAACACAAGATGACAAATGCGAGGAGAAATTATCACTTTATGCTGATGATATACTCCTTTATGTACCAAAGCCTGACATTACTATCCCGGTCCTCTTCGAAATCGTGGATGAATATGGGGCCCATTCCGGATATGCCATCAACTGGGCCAAGTAGGTGTCATACGTCCCACAGAACCCTGTACCGGAATTGCCACTTCCTCAAGGTCTTCGATTGTCTACCGAGGGTTTCCAATATCTGGAAATCTTCATGACCACCCAAAAAGAGCTTTGCGCCAAGCGTAATATTGGGTGAGTTCTCACTAATTTCCTAACAGAGGTTGAACAATGGAGAGGTCTTCCACTGACGCTGATGGGCCGTGCTGCCCTTTTCAAAATGATTACCCTATGTAAATTACTATATGCCCTCCAGAACTCATACTACCCTGTAGCCACGTCTATATTCACTGCAATTAACAGAGTACTACAAACACTACTGTGGGACGGAGGCCACCCCCGAGTATCACTCCACACTCTACAACGATCTCAATACAATGGAGACCTAGCGTTGCCGGACATCGAAGGTTACTACTGGGCATCTCATTTAATTGCCATAAATGATTGGATATACGCTCCACAGGATCATCCCACATTTCGCCTTGAGAGGGCAGGATTAGAGAAGCATACACACATTACCTGTATGGGGGGGGGCGGATGCCCATGCTTCGGCGACGCAGGTATCCCTGTTAGCATGGCATAAGGCCACCAAAACGTTACGATGGGCACATAGGATTACCCGGGAGACCCCTCTCTGGAAGGGTAGTTGGCTGGGTGTAGTTTCCAGACTAAGGGGCCGATTCCGATCTCGGCCGGTAGGGCTCCGAATCGGATTCGGCTTAACCGGATCCGATTCAGAGCCCTATTGCCCGACCGATTCGTACGCGCGTCCGGGCGAGCGAGTACGATGCGAAATCGCCGACCGACTCGTCCGGGCGTCCCGACCGCTCCGACCGACTCGTTCCCGGGTCTAACCGCACCGACCGACTCGCTCGGACTCGACTCGCACCGCGCAATGGAGACGTTCCCCGGCCGGGTAAGTACGATGCGCGCCGCGAGCAGTCCGACCGAGCCGCGCGCTCCGGCTCGAAAGAGCAGTCGGAGCCGTACTTTGGGGGTCCGTGTCGGACCCCCTTGTACGCGTAGCCGCGCGATTCGCACACAGGGGGGACCCATGGGTCCCCCCTACCTGTGCGTGTACGGCGCGAGTCGCTTCGCCGCGTACACGCTGTAGGGGGCGCCCTTGTCCGCCTCGCACCCATTGAGTCAATGAGAGCCCGCGTACGCGTTGTACGACAGGCTCCCATTGACTTCAATGGGAGTCCGACCGACTCGAGTCCGATGGCATACGTGCGCATCATACTCGTTCGGTTGGGCTGCACGGGTCCGATTCGGTCGGAAATCTCTCCGGCTCCGGCTCGGTCGGAGAGATTTCCGGCCCGAATCGGAATCGGCCCCTTAGTCGTTTTGAGACATGGGACAGAATTGGTATATCCACTGTAGGAGATATACTAGAAAAGGGAACACTGATCTCATTCCCCTCACTGCAGCGGGAATATCAATTACAACCCTCCCAATTTCTGAAATTTGCACAACTGCGCCATGCCTGGCAGCCAGCGGAAATAGATACAGAGGACATTCCGGAGTATACCCCGTTGGAGGGGTGTATCCTGATGGAGGCTCTGGATAGAAAGGCTGTTTCACAAACATACCGGACAATCAACAATAATATTAATATGCCGGACACATTAGTGCGCTTGAGAGAAAGATGGTCCTGGGATGTGGATGTATGGAGGATGTAGATTGCAGGGGTGTGGAATTCCTATAGCCCCATGCCCAGGACATATTGTTTGGGGTCAAGTACAGGAAGTTTTCATGTTTATTTTGTCCTTGGGACAAGTAGGCCCCTGAAGCACAAATCCTTTGGCTGCCAGATTACTCTACCACACTATGGATCAGGAAAGGGCATTGTCTGCAGTTAAGGGAATTGTTGTGCCCGTATGTTAATGCTGTTGGAACTTGTATTTAAGGTTCATTAATACAAAGCCTTAACTACTAGGGTGAGCGCTCTAAGGAAATATAAGTTCAGACTGCACTACTGACAGAGGTTCCAGTATTAAAATGTGTACACACGTTTGCAAAGTTTAACAATATAAGGCTACTTATAATACTTACAGGATGCTCTCTGATTAGATGCAAATCTATGCAAAGGTTGAAAGCAAGATTGATGATTCTTTGCTTTCAAAATAAAAGTCATAGAAAATGCAGCAAGGAAAAAATGTTTTTGCTAAACTACTGTGAAATTTTAGGTACCATTTCTTTGAAGCAAAGTTTAGCAAAATGTGTTGATGCATGCTAGTATTTCCCAAAAATATTCATAATGGAAAATCAGTGTAACCAGTTGCAACAAAATTATAGGGAACATGAAAATAAACAAGCACTGGCAAAGCCAATAGGTATGACTTTGGTGGTCAGCCTTTTGGTTATGTCAATGCGCCCCTTGTTTTGATGTGGTTTTTGTAGAACTTTATCGTTATGGGAGCTTCCGGTCCATCATCATTGTAACAAACATTGGCGGAAGCAAAAATATTTTTGGTCTCAAAAACCAAACATTGCCATAGTAGTTCTTTTCACTGAACAAAACTACTTTGCGTGCCAATATGCTCCTTGTGAAAGAGCAGAATGCGGTCACTCACAGTCAAGCCAGCTGGCAAATAGAGAGAGAGCATTTTAATAAAAACAAACGCCAGACCTAAATAGGGGCCCAATTCTTAAAGAAAGTTACAAAAGTGCACCTATGGTATAAGTCAATTTACGGCTTTCATGACTTCACAAGAATTTACAGAAGTAGCTCAGGAAATTGTACTCCTAGAAAATATTTGTGAACTGCATTTTAGCATTGCAAATAATCATGTGTAGATTTCCTCATTTGAAAATCTGTTGCACGGTAACAAGTTCACTTTCCCACCGACCACTTTTGTGCCTCAACCCTGGAAGAAGTTGAATGGCTTTGTCAGGAGTAAATTCAACCTTTCTCTGTATGGGTAAATATTAGAGAAAAGCTGATGAAAACCCATAAAACATGCAAGTTAGTATTTTTGCACAGACTCAAAAGGGCATTCCAACCATGGGGAACTATTGCTTACCGCTACCTCCAGCGCGGAAAGGGAACAAAATAAGGCAATTGCTAGTATTCAAACCCTACTATGGCATGAGCTCTGGCATTATCAGAGGCTATTTTCAGAGCTCTTATATGAGATTGCTGCCATAATTTGTTGCCGCACTACATGGCACCAAAGGGTCAAGTGCATTTTGTTACGGGGCAAGTAGTTTTATGAAGCAACCTGTCCCATGGACAAGTAGATATTTTATAAAATTCCACACCCCTGAGATTGGGAGGCGGCCCTGATGCATCTCAGGGAGGGACGTTTGCGACTCATTCAATTCAAAGTGTTACACAGTACTATGATCGCCAGAAGCTAAATACTATGGGTAAGGCCCCCATATCTACATGCCTGAGGTGCTCAGGGAACATGGGTTCATTTATCATACCATATGGGGTTGCCCTCATATACAGGCATACTTGGCTGAGATTATTAATGAACTTTCTTGCATATTAGAGGAGCAACTCCCATTGGACCCCAAATTTGTGATCCTGGGAATCCCTAATGATGTGGGCCTCCCCCGTGCTAAACTTATTTTTAGTGTACTGGGCGTGGTGGTGGTCAAACGGGATATTTCAAGGTACCTGGGTGCTTCAGTGATGCCTTCCCTGCAGGAATGGCCTTGTGGAATAGATCTTTATATGGCAGCAGAAAAGGTGGCCATATAAATCTAGAAAGCTCTGGGGTTGGTGGAGGGCTTACTAAGGCATGGAAAGCGATGATGATGGTGTGGCCCCACATGAATATAATAGAGAAGAAGGGATCCACACAGTCTCTACATGACACATATGATTTGTTACTATGTGGGCATTGACTGCAATAGTCCTGATTACAACTATTATTTTGCTGTATGACTTTGCTTGTATACCTGTGATGCATGAAGATCGAACTGAGTGCTTGTTGCGCAGACTTGTGTTTTCCTTTTTTTCCCTTGTAAAATCAATAAAATACATTTTGTAAAAAAAGACAATGCTATTGGTGAACTAAGAGGCAAGTCAGGGGTCAAGTGTACCCTATATGTGGGCTCGATTCTTATTATACATGGAGCAAATGATTTGTCTATTAAATAAAAAAAAAAGTTTTTTTGTACAGCAGAAATGCTGAACTCTCATATTTGAAGGTGCTCCTAATGAAGATAAAGGTGGCTCCATAAAATAAAATATTTCCCTATGATGATACAATTTGGGACTAGTTTACGGGTCAAGTACATGACAGTTAGGTTGAGTAGATTATTCAAGTTACTAGACTTGCAGGTCTAGTAACATTTTTATGATTTTTCTAGGCCTTATAACTATTTGCCATCTCAAATTAGATGTGAGATTGGGAATTCCAATGATAAAATTGTTCACTCAAACTCAGACATTCATCATTTAAAGAGGACAATGTTTTTAAATATGTAAGCCTCAACAAAGACAAATACAAAAAAGTCTATAGTTTTTATGAACAGGTCACACAGCACAAATGATATGATAAAGACTACAATTTCTACACTGTGCTTAGGGGGTAGAGTGATCAGCGGGCATGTCAAACAAAACAACGGACAGAAAAACCAAACTCTGAAGGACCATGATCAAGACCGGAGCAGGTTGAAACGTTTGGTTGTTTTTCTGTGCGGATCTTTAATTAAACAAGCAAACTCTCTCATGAGTGCATCCTGAACCTCTTTTGATACTAAAAGTGGTTTGTGCTAATAAATATACATTTCTAAACTGAAAGAACAAAGGTTAAAGTGGAGAATGTAGCACGTTTTTAACATAGTAAAAAACCTTAGACATTCACTGAAAAGGACTACTGTTTAAAAACATAAAACTAGAGAAATTTGCCAGTTCTACGCAATAGACATATAAGTATAGCTTGCACCTCCATAGATTTCAGATGTCATCAGTGATATAAAATGTGAGGTCATGAGCATTGTAACACAGCGGTGCTGTAAAGTAAAGTAATATCTTAAGTAATATCTTATTCATATACACTTGCAGCCAACCCAGATCTAAATATCCAACTCTCCAAGAAAATGTGAGACACTTGTGAAATACTTGAGTTGAAAGGATAGGGATCAAGATAATCGATATCCTTTTGCCATAAACGCTTGCTGAAGTCAGCCCTACAACTATTAATGGAATAAACGATGAAATTGATATTTTTAGTTGCAGTTGTAAAATGGATAATGGTTCTGGGCGAACAAATGATGCAAGAATCGCTGCAACAACGGACACAGATAAACAAATAGAACAAGAAGAAAGTGGTGGAGGATTTGGGGCAATTGATTGTGACAGATAGCATTTCATCTGTTTTTAATTGACACTGTAGGACTATAAGTATGGTGGAGGAGGACTGAACTTTTGGTCCAGTAGGAGGCTGCTGTAGCCAAAGCGTGTCGACCAGTGGGTCGTATGTCATTGGAATAAAGCATTAGATACCAAACCTTTTGAGTGCCTTTCCTTCCGGGTAGCGTTTCTATAGGAAATGCATTGTTTGTGTTGCTAATAACTCTGGCGTCGTTTGATGAATCTACACAAAATTTCTAAAAAGTGCTACTTTTTGACTAGTTTGTGTATGGAAAGTTTCGGGGTGATCCGTTAAGCGGGGGCTTCTTTAGGCAGGGTTAGGCAGGGTTAGAGCAAAAACTGCAGGAATGGCATTACACAAAATTTGGCACGAACCTAGATCTTGGTCCGCAGATTGTGCTTTTTGTGATTGGTGTAAATCCGTTCAGTCGTTTTTGAGAAATTAAGGTTTAAAAATATTTGTATATCTGGATGGATGGGTCTGCGAGAAGGATTCTGGAGTCTTGTGGGAGCGTCAGTTTAAAAATAGTGTTCTGATTGGCCCAGGAAGCTTTTTTTTCCCTTGGGCCATCTTGCTCCTGTGAGAGTCAGACTCCAGCGGGAGCGAGCGCTTTGATTTGGTTGCCAGCAACATGAGAAAAATGTTGCTGGCAGCCATTACAGGGCTCGGGGACTTAGTCTCCTGTCCTGCACTTTTAGAAAAAAAATAATATGAGGGGACAGAGGAACCCTCCCCCCCCGGGGCCCAAAAAAAAAAGGTGTTTTTTTCCCAATAACCTGCGGAACTCCTGCAGGATCACTGCAAAAAATCAAAAATGTCGGCCCAGGACTGCATTGTTTAATTAAAGGGAGAGGGCGGGTGCTCCCCCCCCTCCGCAAGCCATTTTCGACCCCATGGTCCCCATCCCTCGGGCCAGCTCACATATTTTGTCCGGGGGAGCCCACCCCTGGACTTAGTAGTTTCCCTGCCCACACCAGTGTGGGCAGGGAAACTTGTGTTTGCCCCCGCCTGCGGGAGCCATTTCAAATCTCCTGCCAAACTGGAGCAAACACAAAGTCTGCTCCTAGCGGGCGGGAGTTTTAAAAATGCTCCTGCCGGCTGGGAGCAGACCTGTATTCTGTTTCCCTGTCCACACTGATTCGGGCAGAGAAACGGAACACATATTGCTCCCGCCCAGAGAGAGCAGCATACATAGTTGCGCCCTCTGGGTGGGAGCAACGCCAGCTCCCGCAGCATGCGGATAGCCGGCTGGTGCCACGGGGGCCCTGGAGCTTCCCCCGCGGCCCCCAACGTGTTGTTTGTGGGTGCCCCGGGTGGGCACTGGGGCACTCACTTATATTGAAGACAGTCCCAAAGGAATAGGGTCTCCGTGGCCTAATAAGGCTCAGTGAGGGGGCTCCCTTCCCTTTAAAATAAATACAGCCCTGGGGGATGGGGTCTACAGGGCCTAATGAGGATCTGGGAGGGGGGCTGCCTCCCCTTTACAATAAGGCATGGGGATGGGGTCTCCGAGGCCTATAAAGGCTCAGGGAAGGGTCTGCGAAGCCCCCTTCCCTTTTATTTAAATTGCGGCTCCGGAGGATGGAGTCCCCAGGGCTTAATTAGGCTTAGGGAAGGGGGTCAACATGCCCCTCTCCCTTTATTGATTATTTGGCCCTGGGGGATGGGGTCTGCGGGGCCTAATAAGGCTCGGGGAGGAGGGCACGTGGCCCCCTCCCCTTTATAAAGTAATGCAGCCTTGGGAGATGGGGTGGCTGGGGCCTAATGAGGCTCGGGGAGAGGGCCCATGCGGATGGGTTCCCCAGGGCTAAAAGAGGCTTGTCGGGCCACGTAGTCCCCCCCCTTTAAAAAATGGATGGCCCTGGTGGATGGGTTCCACAGGACATGAGAAGGCTTGGGGGGGGGGCACGCAACCCCCCCTTTTTAAAAGATGATCTGCCCAGGGAATGGGTACCTTGGGGCTCCCCCGCTCCCACAGACCTGCCAAAATCACACGATCACCTAGTGAGGAACAGATATCACACGGTGGCAGGAAAAACGATCTGGAAACCACTGCAAAGAGAGGATTTCTAGCTTGTTATTTATGTTTTTGGAGGCTTTTAAAAGTTGACGTCCATTATGTAGCGTGAAAACACCCAGGGACATCAGCACCAGCCTCAGCAGGCTTGTTTTTCGGAGGCGGGGGTTGGTGGGGGAGGGCGCAGAAGTGCCTCCTATGTAGTTCTGGGCACATGGCCCAACCCTCCAAGGCCACACCCCCTCCTCACACAGTGAATTGTTTCTTAAGATTGGCAGGTCTGCACCCACCCATCTTTAAAAAAAAAGGGGGGGTGTCTAGGTGGGACCAGGACACCCAAAAATACAAAATAAATTTGAATAATAAATGAGTGGCAGGAGACAGTCGTTTATTATTCACTGCTCCTACAAGGAGCGCCCCATAATACTCTGCAAGGGCTTTTTAGCTTGGTGGTGCCCCTAGACGGGGCAAGGACACCACCAAGATTTTTCTCATGTTCTGGAGGACTGCAGGGAGCAGAGGGCCCCCCCGGCAACATTTTAAAAAAACACAGTAAGTTTCCTGAATCCATGACCCCAGGAAAACTTACCATATTCTTAACACTACAGGTGCCACACCATCTAGAACTGAATTTGTCCAACTAGAGAAATCAATGCTAGATGTTCAAACTAAACTATTGGCTGCCATTAACAAGCTAGCACAAAACATGAATGAAGGCTTGTCTGATATGATTAATAGTAATGACAATTTAAATGAAAATATGAAGTAATTACATGATTCTATTGTTGAAGAGACACAGCAACAAAACAAAAGACATCAACATGTTGTCTTTAAAATGCAAAATTTGGGTAAACTAACAGGTAAATTGGCAACTTCTACAGGGACACTTATTCTGAGAACCATACATATTCAGCAAGAAATGGCACACTGTAGCAAAGGTGTTGCAAATTGTTTAGACCAGGTTACATCATGTCTAGAATTTTTGCAAACTATGCAAACATGTTCTAGTGGTTAAGCTACCCCTGCTCTAGAATGTGAGGATGTTTCTAGCCGCAGTAGTATGTCTGAGTCTGATGTCATAAGATATAGGCGTGCACTGAGTCAGGCTGCTGATATAGAAGGTAGGGCCTCTCTAATGTAGAGAGGCCCATTCCAAGCAAACAAAGAAAGATGCATTGAAAATGTTTTGTGAATTCCAAGAGTCACATTTATTTTGTTTAATTACTGAGTATTTCAAAATGTTGATTAGACAAAAAAAGTTAGATTGTCCCATTTATGTGTCTTCATATTTCCTCTAAATAAACAGGGTAATAAAAATTACTTTTCTGCATTTTGACTGTGACTACTTTATTACACAATGCATGTATTTCTTTGACCTATTTTAAAAGAAGCTATTGGTTATGTAACTGCGTCTCTCAATTCCATCTGCTGTTCTGGTGTCATTATGGGATGGGTTTGGGGGTGGTAGGTCTTCCTCTTCTTCAGAGCTGTCCTGGTATGGCTGCATAGGAAGTCATTCCTTGTTGCTATATTGTGTAGTGTAGCACACACTGACACTGTCTTGCAAGCCACAAGAGGGGAATATTGGAGTGCTTTCCCACTCTTGTGAAGGCAATGAAACCTCCCTTTAAGCAGTCCAAATGTCTGTTCTATAACAGCCCTTGTTGCTTGTGCGTAATATTGTACCGGCGTTGTCTCCTTGTAGTAGCATTGAGGTATGATGTCATAATCCAATGTGTAGTGCATGAGTACTGTCACCTAATACAACTAGAACATATAATTACAGACAAAAATATATATTATGTGTTTATAAAAGTTAATGTAGACGATTATAAATACCTATAAGAAAGTCATCCCCATACTCTCTTCTTGCAAGCCGGTTGTATAGGGCACAGGGCCTGAGGAATAGAAATCATGAGTGGAACCAGGAAATTTACCCCCAAGGTCAGTTATGGCTGGCTCTTTCTATTTTTATACAGTAACACAGTAACTCAATAGCACTTGGAGGGAAAATTAATACATGTGTGCCATCAACACAGCTGTAGGAAAGTGCCTCTTTTGATATGGTTAGGCCCCACTTTTTGCCTGGTGTGTGATGTGATTTCGAAATGAAAGTGCACTGGGTCCCTTCCAACCAGGTTCCCAGTGCCAGATCTCTTTCCCAAAGCTGTACCTTAATTGGCACAACTTCAGCCACCCCTGTAAGTCCCTAGTAAATGGTACCTCTGGTAGCTAGGGCATTAGTACTAAAGAGGGTCCACTGGGGCTTCAACACTGTGAGAAGTTGGCCTGGTATATGCTGTTCACTAATTAAAGTGGACACCTTGCACCAGAACAATTCGACTCTTATGGTTGGTAGGTTTAAGACAACCTTTATAGAAAGCTATCCTAGTGGTAGCTGTGGCGAGCAGCCTTCAGGCTAAGTCTTGGAGGAATGTAAAGCAGCTTGTTTTACCACACAATCTCTTGAATCACCAAATGAAAAGACACCACACAGGTATATTTATCAAATATATATGTATTTATTAATAAACAACTCTCTACTAATCTCTTTATGAGATTAGAAGTCAGGAACATATGTACAAATCAAATGTTATCAAAATAAGTTAGCACAATCAAATATCACAATCTTAGTTTGGCTAGACCTAGGTCTAGAGCAGTTAGAATCGAGGGACCCCCAAGAACCACCCCAGGTAGTTGTAGGAGACCCACAGGGGACGGACGCGGTGTCCTGGCACCAGTGCGAGTCCTGTACGAGTCTATGCGAACACACGCGATTGAGATTTCAATGTTAAAGGTCCCTTGCGTGTTCGAGGCGAACACACCGATCGGTCCTTGTACGAGTCGAAGGACGCGGTTACAGATAGAGTTGCAAGGGGGATGGACGCGCTGTGTCTAACACAGACGCGAACCTTGTACGAGTCAGCGCAATTGTCGCACTTAGAAAATAAGGGTTTTAGGGCACTTCTAGGGTAGCTACAAGCAAGGCACTTACAGGGTAAGTAGTTCTAGGGCCCACACCCACAGGAGCACCGTAATGCTAAAGTTACCTCACCCAGGGGAGCCGGTTGCATAGGTGTCCTTTGGTGTCGGGTCGCGGCATCGTTTTCACTGGGAGCCAATGAAGACTTGCTGCTTGCGGCGACAGAAGAAGTGTCCGTTGGAATCCAAGCCTGGAGTCAGAAGGAGGAAGACCTGAAAGCAGAGGGGACAGTGTTCAAGGGCACTTGGTAGTGACCCGGGGCAAGGAAGATGAATGCCCACCATCGTCGGCAGATTCAGGTCGTTCACTGGTGTCTTGACTCTTCGACCACGAGGTCCAGGAGGCGTCGAGGACGGCCAGGAGCTGGATTCAGCGTGTCCCACGAAGTCTGCAGCTGACTGCGGTGTCGGCGACCCGATTGGAGCCAACAAGCCTTGGTAGCAGCAAGTCTTGTGGTGGAACGGAAAAGTCAATGGTGCAGACCCGCAAGGTCTGAGGAACTTACCCAGCGAGGGTAGGTCAGGGCAGGCCTGGAGCAACCAGGGGAGCCCTTTGGTTTCTTTGGAAAGTCTTCTGGGGACCCACAAGCCGGCTGGCAAGGGATCGCAAAGACGCCTCAGTAGGATTCACTCAACAGGGGCCCCCGGTCACTCGGGACGGTGTAGGCCTCTGATTTTGGGAGGGATCTCTGCTGGAGGCTGGGACCACACGTGGTCCAAAGCACAAGTTCGTAGAACGTCTTGAAGGGGTTGCACTCGACAATAGTGCACGGTACCCAGGGTCTACGGTTCCTCGTTGCTCGTGGGGTCCACTTGCCTCAGCTTCGCTGGGGACTCACGATGGCCTTGGAGGGGTCAGGAAATCCTCTTCCTGGGCTGCAGGGACTTCGGGCTCCGGCGGGAGCGGCGTAGTTTGCGACCGTCTTTGTCGTTTTTGGTGCCTGCCAAGCAGGGAGTCACTCCTTGACTCCAAGGAGATTCTTCAGTCTTCCAAAGGTAGTGGAACGTCGAAGGTCCGGGATTCTTCTTGTTGAGCGTGGTCCAGGGGTATCTAGTTTGCAATGCACAGGTTCCCCCTCTTATACTAAAAGAAAGGGAGGGACTAGCTCTATGACCCCACCTATGGGAGGGTCAGGGGAGTGGGTGGTTACACCTACTTCCCTTTGTCCAGTTTCGCGCCAGAGCAGGGGCAGGTAGCCCCTGAGCCGGTTTGAACTGGGGTATGCACAGAGGAGCCTTCTGCTCCCCCAGTGCAGGACTTCAAAGCACTCTAAGAGTGCACCCACCCAGCCCCAATACACTAAACCCTGTCTGGGAGGTGGTCACACCCCTTGGGACAGGATATCTATTGTTGGGCTTCCTCCACTGCGAGTGTCGGTCATCAGCAGGAGGGCAGCCCAGTGTCTGTGACTGGTGGCATCCATTTTGTGATGCCAGGGCTCTGCAGGATTCTACCGCGTTTCCACAGTAGGTACATGTCTATCCCTCTAGAAGGGTGGAATGCTACCCCCTCCGCCAGAACTGGCGGGGGGTAGTATTCCAAGATGTTTGACACCAAACACGACATGTTTTGATGCAGCCATTCCAAAGTTAGCATTCTACCGCGAGGATATAATGCACTTAAGAGTATATGGTTTAACCGCATCCACAAACAGCCCCAGAGAATGGACTCTGAGAGCAGCAGAGGGGCCCTGCTCAGGCAGAGGCACCCTCTCACATAGGAACCAAGCACCCTGCCCTCCGGATTGATAGGGCCTGCCTTAGGGGTGACTGATAGGTTTAAATGTGTGTGCAGGAGAGATATAGGAAACTTATATCTCCGTGAGGGGTGCTAGCACCACCTCACCCAGGCTGCAGTAGCAGGCCTGTGGTGTCAGATTTAGTCTGCTTCCCAGTGGTGGCATAATACATGCTTCAGCCCCTGGTAGGCCTGTGAAGTACCTATGCCCTTGGTACCTAAGGTACCATATACTAGGGACTCATAAGGTACCACAGTATCCAATCACTAGTGCACCTAGAGTGCACTCCAAATCGTTTAGAGAGAACAGAGAGGCTGGGGCCCTGATTGGCAGGGTCCCAGCCAGACTATAGCCATAAACCAGTGTAAACATCAGAAAAAAAGTGGGGGCAACATAAGAGGCAGATCCTACTCTCCTACACAACCCACCCCCCAAACGCAGGGACACTAAACTAACCTTGACCAGTTGAGTCTTCGTGTTCAAAGTGGAAATACCTTGAGAGTCCATCTGCATTGGCATGTTGGGTCCCAGGTCTATGTTCCACTGTATAGTCCATCCCCTGTAGGGAAATGGACCACCTCAAAAGTTTTGGGTTTTCTCCTTTCATTTGTTTAAGCCATAGGAGGGGCTTGTGGTCAGTCTGAACTATGAAGTGAGTGCCAAACAAGTATGGCCTCAGCTTCTTCAGGGCCCACACCACAGCAAAGGCCTCCCTCTCTATAGCTGACCAACGTTTCTCTCTAGGGGTCAGCCTTCTGCTAATAAAAGCTACTGGCTGGTCTTGACCTTCATCATTCAGTTGAGACAGTACAGCTCCCACACCCAGCTCAGAAGCATCTGTTTGGACAATGAACTTGTTGGTGTAGTCTGGACTCTGTAAGATGGGGGCAGTGCACATGGCCTGCTTTAGGTCTTCAAATGCCTTCTGACAGCTAGCTGTCCACTGAACCTTTTTTGGCATTTTCTTTGAGGTCAGATCATTCAAGGGGTCACTATAGATCCATATCCCTTCACAAACCTCCTATAGTACCCAGTCAGGCCTAAGAAGGCTCTCATCTGTGTCTGGGTGATTGGAGCAACCCATTCCATTATGGTTTGGATTTTGCTCTGTAAAGGCTGAACCTGGCCTCCACCTACAAGGTGGCCCAGGTACACAACCTGACTCTGCCCTATCTGGCACTTAGTGGCCTTGATAGTGAGGCCTGCTTTCTGCAGAGCCTCCAAAACATTTCTGAGGTGGACCAGGTGATCCTGCCAGGAGGAACTAAAGACAGCAATATCATCTAGATAAGCTGAGCAATAAGTTTCCATCCCTGCCAGAACTTTATTCACCAACCTCTGAAAAGTGGCAGGTGCATTTTTCAATCCAAAGGGCATCACCACAAAGTGGTAGTGCCCACTAGGGGTCGAAAATGCTGTTTTGGCTTTTGCATCATCAGCTAATCTGATCTGCCAGTAGCCAGCTGTTAGGTCAAATGTACTTAGATACTTGGCTGAGGCCAAAGTATCAATCAGCTCATCTGCCCTGGGTATGGGATAGGCATCAGTCCTAGTGACTGCATTGAGGCCTCTGTAGTCTACACAAAACCTCATTTCTTTCTTACCACCCTGGGTATGAGGCTTGGGTACCAGGACTACTGGGCTAGCCCAAGGGCTATCTGAAGGCTCAATTACACCTAGCTCCAACATTTTCTGGACTTCAGTCCTGATACAGTCCCTGACATGGTCAGGTTGCCTGTAGATTTTACTCTTGACAGGCAGACTGTCTCCAGTGTCCACCTCATGGGTGCACCAGGAAGTCTGACTAGGGGTCAGGGTAAACATATGTCTGTACTGTTGCAGAACTTGTCTGCACTCAGTTTGCTGATGGTCAGTGAGGCTGCTTGCCAAAGCAACACCATCTACTGACCCATCATCAGGGTTCTGCGAGAGCAGGTCAGGGAGAGGGTCACTCTCCTCCTCCTGTTCCTCATCAGTTGCCATGAGCAAGCCCATGTCAGCCCTGTCAACATATGGTTTCAATCTGTTGACATGGAGCACCCTCAGGGGGCTCCTGGGAGTTCCAAGATTCACCAGATAGGTGACCTCTCCCTTCTGTTCAACTATGGTATGGGGGCCACTCCACTTGTCTTGGAGGGCTGCTGGGGCCACAGGCTCCAACACCCACACTTTCTGTCCTGGCTGGTATACAGTCAGTACAGCCTTTGGTCATGCCAAGCTTTTTGTAATTCTTGGCTGGCCTCCAGGTTTTTGGTTGCCTTTTTCATGTACTCAGCCATCCGGGAGCGGAGACCAAGTACATAGTCCATCACATCTTGTTTGGGGGGCTTGAGAGGTAACTCCCAGCCCTCTTTTACCAAACACAATGGACCTCTCACAGGATGCCCAAACAGAAGCTCAAATGGGCTGTAACCAACCCCCTTCTGTGGAACCTCTCTCTATGCAAACAACAGGCAGGGAAGAAGAAGGTCCCATTTCCGCCTAAGCTTCTCTGGGAGTCCTTTAATCAGTCCCTTCAGGGTTTTGTTGAAGCGTTCAACTAAACCATTGCATTGTGGGTGATAGGGGGTGGTGAACTTATAAGTTACACCACACTCCTTCCACATTGCCTTCAAATATCCCGACATGAAGTTGGTACCTCTGTCAGAAATGACCTCCTTTGGGAAACCCACTCTGGAGAAGACTCCAATGAGGGCTCTTGCCACCACAGGGGCTGTGGTGGTCCTCAGAGGAATTGCCTCTGGGTACCTGGTGGCATGATCCACTACCACCAGGATAAATATGTGCCCAGATGCAGTTTGAGGGTCAAGGGGACCAACAATGTCAATCCCTACCCTTTCAAAGGGTACCCCCACCACAGGTAGTGGTATCAGGGGGCCTTTGTTGTGCCACCTGCCTTGCCACTGGCTTGGCATGTGACACAGGAGCGACAAAACTCCTTTGTGTCCTCTGACATATGTGGCCAATGAAAATGTGGAACAAGCCTGTCCCAGGTCTTGTTTTGGCCCAAGTGACCTGCCAAAGGGATATCATGTGCTAGGGTCAAGAGGAACCCCTAAACTTCTGAGGGATTACCATCCTCCTGGTGGCTCCAGGGGCTGGATCTCTACCCTCAGAATATAGGAGTCCCTCATCCCAATAAACTTTATGGGACCCACTAGCACTCCCAGCAGCCTCAGCAGCAGCCTGCTGTCTGAGGGGTTCAAGAGAGGGGCAGCACTGTTGCTCCTTACTCAGATCTTCCCTAGAAGGGCCCCCTGCCCCCAAGAACTCAACCTGATCAGGCTCAAGTCCCTCTCGGGCAGTTCCTTCTTCAGGATCTGCTTCACCTCCCTCTGGAGGTGAATCTGTGATCTGAGACAGAGGGGAAGGCACTGCCTTTACCCTACTGCTCCTCCTCTTGGGAAGCATCTGGTCCATTGTTCCAGGATCCAGAGCTGGTTCAGTGTTATGCATTCTTGCTTGTGACCTGGTCACAGCAAATACCTCTGCAGGGATGCCCAACATCTCAGCGTGAGTCCATAACTCTACTTCAGACCAGGCTGAAGTCTCTAGATCATTGCCCAATAGACATTCTACAGGGAGGTCTGCACTGACTACAACCTTCTTGAGGCCAGTTACCCCTCCCCAGGAGAAATTCACAACTGCCAGACTATGGTTGGTCCTGACATTGCTTGCATTGGTCACCTGGTACATTTCGCCCAGGATGATCTGTCCAGGGTCCACAAGATCCTCTGCCACCATGGTGACACTAGCACCTGTGTCCCTAAATGCCAAAGCCTGTTTGCCATTTATTATAGGCTGCTGTTTGTATTTGCCCAGATTACTGGGGCTCACTAGGAAGGACATTTCAATGTCTCCATCACAAATCAGCATTGCCTGAGTGGGTTCTCTGACTAGGCCAGAGCCCACTTCAGAACCCAGGGTCAACCCTACTACACCCTTTTTCTGAGTACCACCTCCACCAGTAGCTGAACTAGGGGGAACAGTTGCCTTAGGGGCAAGAGTGGTGGTGGTTTGGTCTTTGGACTTGTTACAATCAGACGTCCAGTGCCCTTTCTGTTTACAGAATTTGCACCAGGGCTTCTTTTGGCCTTTTCCCTTGTTGGATTGTGACTCCCCACCAGATGCAGATTTTTGGGGCCCTTGTGAAGACTTCTGGTCTTTTGCCTTATCCCCACCTTTCTCAGAGCCCTTCTGATCCTGCTTCTTTGTGTCACCCCCTTGGTTCTGGGTTTTCTGCCTCACCCTGGTTCTGACCCACTTGTCTGCCTTCTTTCCCAATTCTTGGGGAGAGGTCAGATCCGAGTCTACCAGGTATTGATGCAACAACTGGATCTGGCAATTATTAAGGATCTGTTCTCTCATCATTAGATTATACAATCCCTTGAAATCAGTAACCCTACTGCCAACCAGCCAACCCTCCAGAGCCTTGGTTGCACAATCTACAAAGTCAGTCCAGTCCTGAGTCTGTGCCTTCTGGGTGTCTCTGAACTTCAACCTGTACTGCTCAGTGGTTAAGCCAAACCCATCTATCAGTGCACTCTTCAGGACTTCATAGTCATCAGCATCCTCTTCTCTAACAGTGAGGAGCTTGTCTCTACCTTTATCTGAAAAGGAGAGCCACAAGATTGCTGCCCACTGCTTCTGGGGGACCTGGTGTACTCTACAGGCCCTTTCCATAGCAGTTATCCACTTGTGGATATCATCCCCACTCTGGTAGGGAGGAACAACCTTGCTCAGGTTCCTATGGTCTGGAGTATTTTCTCTACCTCTAGGGACACTGTTGCTGCCACCAGGGGGTTCTAACCCCTCTCTTCTAGAAGCTTTCTGGAACTCAAAGGCTTCTTTGTCTAATGCCAACTGCTTGGTTTTGAGGGCAAATCTTGCTTCCTCATACTGCAGCAGTTTGTACATCCTTTCAGAGGAGGTCTCTCTTCTTGGGAAGAAGGAGTTACTCTGGTAGACAGTTTCCCTGCCAGAGTGAAAGGAGTGCTCAGATTCCCTGGAAAGGGACCTGTGCCTGTCTTCCACTATGTCAGTTCTCTTAGGGAGAATTCCTCTGTCTGCTTCAGACCCCTTTGGGCCTGGCCCTACAATCACAGAGTCCTGGTCATCCTGATGTTCATCATCTGACCCAGACACTATAACTGACCCACCCACTGATCCAGACCCCTTAGCTTCTAGAGCTAATCTAAGGTCATCTGCTGTTAGCAGATCTATCAAGTGTAGTGTGGAGGGACTCTGTCCTAACTTCAGGTGCCTCTCAGCACACATGGCTTTCAAGTCAACGAAAGTCATGTCCTTATACTGAAGCTGGGTGGATCCACTGGGTCCATCCCTTGAGGACATTCTAGTGTTGTGCAGTGTTGTACTACCTACACTAGTTTGTGGCCTACTGATACTAGCTTGAGCTGTAGAAAGGGTGTGCTATCCCTTTTGCACACCGCTCTAAGTTCAGTAGAACTTATTGATACTAAGCTTGACTTTATATGTACCTTGAGTACCTATAGTGGTTTTCAGTTAGTAATTCAAATAGAGATTTTCTGGTAAAACAATAGCAAGCTGGAATCCCACACGCTGCCACCAATGTGAGAAGTTGGCCTGGTATATGCTGTTCACTAATTAAAGTGGACACCTTGCACCAGAACAATTCGACTCTTATGGTTGGTAGGTTTAAGACAACCTTTATAGAAAGCTATCCTAGTGGTAGCTGTGGCGAGCAGCCTTCAGGCTAAGTCTTGGAGGAATGTAAAGCAGCTTGTTTTACCACACAATCTCTTGAATCACCAAATGAAAAGACACCACACAGGTATATATATCAAATATATATGTATTTATTAATAAACAACTCTCTACTAATCTCTTTATGAGATTAGAAGTCAGGAACATATGTACAAATTAAATGTTATCAAAATAAGTTAGCACAATCAAATATCACAATCTTAGTTTGGCTAGACCTAGGTCTAGAGCAGTTAGAATCGAGGGACCCCCAAGAACCACCCCAGATAGTTGTAGGAGACCCACAGGGGACGGACGCGGTGTCCTGGCACCAGTGCGAGTCCTGTACGAGTCTATGCGAACAGACGCGATTGAGATTTCAATGTTAAAGGTCCCTTGCGTGTTCGAGGCGAACACACCGATCGGTCCTTGTACGAGTCGAAGGACGCGGTTACAGATAGAGTTGCAAGGGGGATGGACGCGCTGTGTCTAACACAGACGCGAACCTTGTACGAGTCAGCGCAATTGTTGCACTTAGAAAATAAGGGTTTTAGGGCACTTCTAGGGTAGCTACAAGCAAGGCACTTACAGGGTAAGTAGTTCTAGGGCCCACACCCACAGGAGCACCGTAATGCTAAAGTTACCTCACCCAGGGGAGCCGGTTGCATAGGTGTCCTTTGGTGTCGGGTCGCGGCGTCGTTTTCACTGGGAGCCAATGAAGACTTGCTGCTTGCGGCGACAGAAGAAGTGTCCGTTGGAATCCAAGCCTGGAGTCAGAAGGAGGAAGACCTGAAAGCAGAGGGGACAGTGTTCAAGGGCACTTGGTAGTGACCCGGGGCAAGGAAGATGAATGCCCACCGTCGTCGGCAGATTCAGGTCGTTCACTGGTGTCTTGACTCTTCGACCACGAGGTCCAGGAGGCGTCGAGGACGGCCAGGAGCTGGATTCAGCGTGTCCCACGAAGTCTGCAGCTGACTGCGGTGTCGG
The DNA here is from genome assembly GCA_963921515.1 of Calotriton arnoldi. Taxonomy (NCBI): domain Eukaryota; kingdom Metazoa; phylum Chordata; class Amphibia; order Caudata; family Salamandridae; genus Calotriton; species Calotriton arnoldi. The sequence continues at coordinate 2,159,669 of CAWUFW010002390.1, read as the reverse complement.
CGACCCGATTGGAGCCAACAAGCCTTGGTAGCAGCAAGTCTCGTGGTGGAACGGAAAAGTCAATGGTGCAGACCCGCAAGGTCTGAGGAACTTACCCAGCGAGGGTAGGTCAGGGCAGGCCTGGAGCAACCAGGGGAGCCCTTTGGTTTCTTTGGAAAGTCTTCTGGGGACCCACAAGCCAACTGGCAAGGGATCGCAAAGACGCCTCAGGAGGATTCACTCAACAGGGGCCCACGGTCACTCGGGACGGTGTAGGCCTCTGATTTTGGGAGGGATCTCTGCTGGAGGCTGGGACCACACGTGGTCCAAAGCACAAGTTCGTAGAACGTCTTGAAGGGGTTGCACTCGACAATAGTGCACGGTACCCAGGGTCTGCGGTTCCTCGTTGCTCTTGGGGTCCACTTGCCTCAGCTTCGCTGGGGACTCACGATGGCCTTGGAGGGGTCAGGAAATCCTCTTCCTGGGCTGCAGGGACTTCGGGCTCCGGCGGGAGCGGCGTAGTTTGCGACCGTCGTTGTCGTTTTTGGTGCCTGCCAAGCAGGGGAGTCACTCCTTGACTCCAAGGGAGATTCTTCAGTCTTCCAAAGGTAGTGGAACGTCGAAGGTCCGGAATTCTTCTTGTTGAGCGTCGTCCAGGGGTATCTAGTTTGCAATGCACAGGTTCCCCCTCTTATACTAAAAGAAAGGGAGGGACTAGCTCTATGACCCCACCTATGGGAGGGTCAGGGGAGTGGGTGGTTACACCTACTTCCCTTTGTCCAGTTTCGCGCCAGAGCAGGGGCAGGTAGCCCCTGAGCCGGTTTGAACTGGGGTATGCACAGAGGAGCCTTCTGCTCCCCAGTGCAGGACTTCAAAGCACTCTAAGAGTGCACCCACCCAGCCCCAATACACTAAACCCTGTCTGGGAGGTGGTCACACCCCTTGGGACAGGATATCTATTGTTGGGCTTCCTCCACTGCGAGTGTCGGTCATCAGCAGGAGGGCAGCCCAGTGTCTGTGACTGGTGGCATCCATTTTGTGATGCCAGGGCTCTGCAGGATTCTACCGCGTTGCCACAGTAGGTACATGTCTATCCCTCTAGAAGGGTGGAATGCTACCCCCGCCGCCAGAACTGGCGGGGGGGTAGTATTCCAAGATGTTTGACACCAAACACGACATGTTTTGATGCAGCCATTCCAAAGTTAGCATTCTACCGCGAGGATATAATGCACTTAAGAGTATATGGTTTAACCGCATCCACAAACAGCCCCAGAGAATGGACTCTGAGAGCTGCAGAGGGGCCCTGCTCAGGCAGAGGCACCCTCTCACATAGGAACCAAGCACCCTGCCCTCCGGATTGATAGGGCCTGCCTTAGGGGTGACTGATAGGTTTAAATGTGTGTGCAGGAGAGATATAGGAAACCTATATCTCAGTGAGGGGTGCTAGCACCACCTCACCCAGGCTGCAGTAGCAGGCCTGTGGTGTCAGATTTAGTCTGCTTCCCAAGGGTGGCATAATACATGCTTCAGCCCCTGGTAGGCCTGTGAAGTACCTATGCCCTTGGTACCTAAGGTACCATATACTAGGGACTCATAAGGTACCACAGTATCCAATCACTAGTGCACCTAGAGTGCACTCCAAATCGTTTAGAGAGAACAGAGAGGCTGGGGCCCTGATTGGCAGGGTCCCAGCTAGACTATAGCCAGAAACCAGTGTAAACATCAGAAAAAAAGTGGGGGCAACATAAGAGGCAGATCCTACTCTCCTACAAACACCAATTTTGCCACCCCAGAGACCCCTCACCAAGACTATGCAAACTGCCATTGCAGGCTGCATGTCTTGGTGCAGAGAAAACCGAAGAGTCGACATGGCACACAGCTCTGTGTGCCAGGCCCCCATACACTGCATGAGGTATAGGTTAAGTCACCCCTACTGCAGGCCTTACAGCCCTAAGGCCGGGTGCACTATATCCCATGTGTGGACATATCTGCATGAGTAGATATGACCTTACAATATCAAGTCCATTCTTGGATATTGTAAGTGCACAGGGAAGCAATAGGGAGTACATGGGCTGGAAACTTGTCATTACGGGTTTCCTAGCTCCATGATGGCTTTACTGTACCCTAAGATGTTTGGTAACAAACATCTCGTCTTAATAAATCCTCACTGATGCCAGTGATGGATTTATTAATAAATGCACACAGGAGACCCTTTAGAGGGTCCCCTGAAATCCTACCAAGCACTGGTGTGGTCTCTGACTAGTCTCAGCCAGCCTGCCACCAACAGACATGTTTCTGACCTTATAGGGTGAGGGTCAGTGCTCTCAGAGGCAAGGAACAAAGTCTGCTCTGGGCGGAGGTGCTTCACACCTATTTCAGGACAGGATGGCTTTCCAAGGCGGGAAGCAGCAAAGGTGATGCCGCCTTTCAAATATGACCAGGCAGTTCCAGCTAGTGGATGATGCTAACCCCCCTTTCCTGCTCCACATTTGGCGGGAGAACAGGAATGAACATTAGGAGGTGGGTCCACATTCATCCAGCACCACCCCTAAGGTGAGGCAGGCGATGTGAACCCCACTTTTCATTTCCCTCCATCTTGATTTGAGAGGGAATTAGCCAATTAGGGCCAGGGTAGTGCCTCTTCCCACAGGAAGTGGTCACTTAGAGGGTGTAGGGGGGTAGTAGCCAATGGGCTGAAGGTAGGTAGCCCGTTGGCTACTACCTGTCACTTCCTATAATGCCCCTAAATTTAGTATTTAGGTGGCATCCCTGGACCCTGGACTTAGATTCTACGGACACAGAGAAGAAAAGGACAAAGAAGAGCTGATGATCCTAGGACTGAAGCCCTGCTGCAGCAAATTGGCACCCAACCCTGCCTGCTGCCTTAAGGACTCGACAATAATGGTGTGCTGTCTCGCCCTGCAACTGTGAGGCCTCCAAAAGCCCCGGAGCCCTCCAGCCTTCTACAAATGGCCAAAGAACTCCCTTGGAGTGGAGGTACCGCTCTCCTGTAGCCTGCAGGCACTGAACCACAGAAGCAAACAAAACGAAGATGGACGGAGTGCTGAAACTTTAGAACCAATCACCCCCAGTCAAGAGATCTGGGTTTAATCCATCATTCTTTTGTCCACTATTCCACCCCAGTTTGGACCCAGCATTTGGAAATCAGTCTTGACCCTGCTCCTCATGGGAACAGTCCAGCCCAAACTGCCATGCCAGGTCCTTCCTGGACCGGAAACAAGCATCCTAGGACCAGTTTCGGGGTATCACCCCTCATCAGCCAGGCTAGCTTTAATCCAGTGGCACAGCGAGCAAGGGATCCACGTCTGGGCATACCCTTGGCCACTTAGGGCAAACACAACGAGATGATGGACGGAGTGCTGAAACAGTTCAACCGCTTCCCCCCAGTCAAGAGATCTGGGTTAATCCATCCTTCTTTTGTCCACTATGTCACCCCTGTTTGGACCCAGCCATTTGGTAATCAATTGACCCTGCTCCTCATGGGAACAGTCCAGCCCGAACTGCCATGCCAGGTCCTTCCTGGACCGGAAACAAGCATCCTAGGACCAGTTTCGGGGTATCACCCCTCATCAGCCAGGCTAGCTTGAATCCAGTGGCACAGCGAGCAAGGGACCCACGTCTGGGCATACCCTTGGCCACTTAGGGCAAACACAGTAAACACAACGAGATGATGGACGGAGTGCTGAAACAGCTCAACCACTCACCCCAGTCAAGAGATCTGGGTTTAATCCATCGTTCTTTTGCTCACTATGCCACCCCAGTTTGGACCCAGCCATTTGCAAATCAGTCTTGACTCTGCTCTTCATGGGAACAGTCCAGCCCGAACTGCCATGCCAGGTCCTTCCTGGACTGGAAACAAGCATCCTAGGACCTGTTTCGGGGTATCACCCCTGATCAGCCAGGCTAGCTTGAATCCAGTGGCTGTCATCCTCGCATGTCCTCAGGGTTGGTTTGATGCTCAAATGGGTCCACCTCTCAATAGCTTCAAGTCTGACAGATATCACAGCACAGACTATTGAAGTGATTAAGTGGGGGAAGGTAAGGTAGGGATCAGCAGGGAGGGAGATCTGTAATAAACAACTTTACTCTCTCAGTAATTATCCTTCCCCTCTACTCTATAGTACAATAATAATACCTGTAAACAAAAATAACCGTAAAGATAGTCCTGTATTTGTGGGTTGTTTCTTCACAGTGGAGCTAGGTTATGTAGAAGTAATGAGGTAATAGGTACAACTAGTGGAAAGAGAAGAAAAAAGAACATAGATTATCCTGCTATATCACTAATGGTCTGATTAACTCTTATGTTGTATCTACCTACCCCTTTATTTGTCATGTGAAGAATCACAGGAGAGGTGTTAGCGATTCATCTTGCATTCCCACACTTTTCCCCTGTTTGTAGGCATAACAAATAGCAAGAAAGAAAACAGAGAATCAACAAGCTATTACTGCAATAGCATCCTTATGAGATAAAGTTCCACTGAAATGAATATAGGGTTCACTGTAATCAGGCAAAGTCATAAATCAAAAGCTGGCACCTCTCTGGAAACCGAGAGAAGCGTAATGACACTTAACACCACTGTCTGACTCTCAACAAAATGGAGTTAACCTCACTCCGATGATTATAGTAAAGTCCTTGATAAAATACATCAACAACAGTAGGCTATGATTAGCCACGTTCCCTTCCTCTCCGCATGAGTCTTGGATTCAGACTCGCCAACAGAGAGAAACAACGAAAAGACAAGTGAGTGAAACAATAATCACTTCCTCCCCCCCTCTGCAAGGCCTCAGCCGAGACCCGCCAACAGAGGAGAGATCAGGATGCCAATAGACCCCAAAGTACCAAGGAACCTGCTCCCCCCCTCTGCAAAGGCCTCTCACAAGACCGCCAACAGAAGGGAGAACGAGACGTCCGCCAACGAGGTCCGTAGTGATGACCTCGCTAGATACAGGATTCACCCGCCAACCACAGGCACATGAAAATCAACGTAGAAGTGGTGCCACAGACACCCTTACCGGACCGGCTCACCAGAATCCTTCCGCCAGAATAGCACAGAATAATCGGCAGCTCTGCAATGCCCCGGAAGGAGTATATGAAAGCTTTGCCGGTCCGCGTGATGACCCATTCGCTTCTCTGGCCGCATGGCCTCATGGGAAGTGTAGTTTGGACCACTCCCGATGGCAGTGTTCTTAGCGTTTGTGAGCAGTTCCCTGATGGGATCTGACAGTGGCACAGCGAGCAAGGGACCCACGTCTGGGCATACCCTTGGCCACTAAGCGAAAATAGCAAACACAACAACTGAACCGCAGACTCCAGTTGTACCGACATGCTGCTCCCTGGTGACTCCGACGCAGCACCCAAACCAAAAGTGGTACACCAGCTCCGGAGGGTCAGCTCTGTCTTCCCACCAGGTTTGTAGACACCAGGACCTACCGGAGCCATATTGCACCAATACGTGGGGTAACGGACCCTCAGCAGCATTCACCAAGATGAAGAGTCCAATCCGGACTCCAACTGCCCAGGAAAGAAGCACCCGTTGAGGGACATCGAGACCCCTGTGACCCACTTTGTGAGTGTCCCAGCTGTCCCGTAATCTCCTCTCCAAGCTTTCTGCTCCTGACCGCAAGGACATCTTGACGAGCATCACCCGCCTGACCTATCTGCTCTGCAACCGGCCCGACCGGCCTTGGTAACGACAATCCAGCTGTGCCCCCGTTGTCCTGAGGCCCTTGCGACCTGACCTGCTCCCTCGAGTGGGACCCCACGGACTTACTTTTAAGTCCCTTTGTGCAATGTGTTTTCAAGTGGCCCCCTTTTTCGTAGCACACCAGCTACCAACAACCGGCCGAATCCGGGACGCTCCTGGGAATCCGCTGGTGGAACATTGGGCCTGGCCTTGCTACCTACTTAAACCTTGAAATCCAACTGTGTAATTTTATATGCATTTTTCCCTTTTCTCCTTTGACTTCAGTGGTGCATAAATTGCGCACAAAAGTAATTCATTTTGTGAAAGTGGAAAACATTAATCTCCTTAAAAGTACTTACTGTAGAACAAAGTTCATGGTCTGAAAAATTACATGAAAATCTGTGTTATTGTTATAAATTGGTCTCAGATTTATTCTTGAGTGTGTGTTTCATTTATTGCCTTGTATTGTGAGTACAACAAATGCTTAGCACTACCCTCTGATAAGCCTACCTGCTCGCCCACACTACCGCAAATAAAGTGTTAGTATTATCTGCTCTTGCCTCTGTATACCAATCTGGGTCTCACTGGACTCACTGCATGGTGTACTTCATTTTAGTGCACTATATAGAGCCAGCATCCTCCATTGGTGGATCAGCGGTGGGGTCTACGACTTTGCGTTTACTGATACCACTCTGTAAATAAGTGACCACATGAATAAATTCAGAATTGTCTTTAGTAAGTTATATTTTTCGATTGGTCTATTTTTCTAAATTTAAAAATTAACTGTTAGGGCCTTGGTTAGGTCCCTGTACTCAGTTTTTAGAATTTAAAAATCTTACTTTACTTAGGACAAAAGAAAAGTGTTAAGGTTTTTTAACTGTATAAAAAGGTCCCAACTTTAGTGAAAAAATGAAAAGAGTTTGGGACGAAGGCAGACCACTGGGTCAAAACAAAGGGAACCAAAACTACCTCTGGTGGAGGGGACCAAAACAAAGAGGCCAAAAAGACACCGCAAGGGAAAGATGGTGACCAAAAGATAAAAACAAAGGCCCCCAAAAACCTGCTCAGGAGACAGGGCCCAGAAACTCTTCACAGTCCAATACCAGGTGAGTAGTAGTACCTCAACAGTTTAGAGAGTTGCTCCTAACATTGGCCCATTACATTCCCCTAGCTGGGCATCTTGGCCAGACCAAAACTTGGAGTAGGTTGGTGAACCACTTCTACTAGCCAGGAATGTCCCAGAAGGTGAAGAGGTTTTCTAACTCCTGTGCCACCTGCCAAGCTAGTGGCAAGACAGCCACCTAAAGGCCCCTTAATGCCACTCCTCGTGGTTGGGGAATACCCTTTGAGAGGGTCGGGATTGACATTGTTGGTCCCCTTGACCCTCAAGCAGCATCAGGGAACCGATTTTTTCTAGTGGTAGGGGATCGTGCCACTAGGTATCCTGAGACAATTCCCCTGAGGACAACCACTGCTCCTGCAGTGGCAAAACCCCTCCTTGGTATTTTTACTAGGGTTGGGTTTCCAAAGGAGGTAGTATCAGACAGCGGTACAAACTTCATGTGTGCATACCTGAAACACATGTGGACTGAGTGTGGAGTGACTTATAAATTCACTACCCCATACCATCCGTAGACAAATGAGCTTGTTGAAAGATTTAACAAGACCCTGAAAGGTATGATTAGCGGACTCCCTGAAAAGCTCAGAAGGAGATGGGATGTCTTGCTACCATGCCTGCTTTTTGCTAACAGAGAGGTGCCACAAAAGGGAGTAGGGTTTTCCCACTTTGAACTTTTGTTTGGACACTCTGTAAGGGGACCATTGTCTCTTGTGAAGGAAGGATGGGAGAGACCTCTCAAAGAACCTAAGCAGAATATTGCGAATTAAGTGCTTGGCCTTCGTTCCAGGATGGCTGAGTTCATAAAAAAAGAAAGCAAAATTCTCGAGGCCAGCTAGGAGCTCCAGAGCTCTGGTATGACCATAAGGCTCCACACACACTAACCCCAGCAATGTTGCTGAGGGTGGGAACCAGAGGCACGGGGCAAAAGGGCGAGCCAGCCTCCACTATCTCATGAATACACAAAAGTGGGCTGCCCCTTGAATCAATTCCTATGTTTATCTACAGAGTTCTATAGAGATGCACTACCAGTGGGGGCATCTCATAAAAAGTTACGGACTGGCCTCACACACCGCCCGGTGTCATGCTTCATCATCGGCTGTCCTCGCCCTCTAAAAACTTGGTTTGATAGAGGGCGGGCATACACCTGGAGACAGGGATGCACTTCTAAATCTAAGTGATGGCCGTGGGGGAGTGATAAGTGATTTAAAAACCATTACATTAGTCCATGTGCTATGCTTTATTCAAATGGTAAATGTATGGTGGTTAAAAACTAAGTGAACGGTGGTATGGGATATTATTCTCCCTTCACCGTATGAAATGCGGTCGACATGTTTCTGCTGAGGTGTCCCCGAAGGGTACGTAGCATTCTTCAGGACCTAAGAAAGGGGGGGTTATATACCCTATGTGTTCACTTCCTTTTAACTAGTGAAAAATGGAAGGAAAATCCTGTCGCTAGATCAGGGGAGGGGTTAAAAAACACTATGTAGGTGGATACTTCCCTCTTGGTATAGTACCACTGAGAGTAACTCTGTAGAGAAAGGAAAAACAAAAACAAAACATACAAACCAAACCGTGTGAGTATGTAAACAAATAGTTTATAAACATCATCCATCCCGCGTCATACCTATAGCGCGCGTGGTGGTGTGAAGTGGTCTTTATGAGACACGTGGCAGGTGCAACGTATACTCACACCGTTAAAAAGTGGTTGTAAACCAACTCTTACCCTGTATTTCTACCCTACACGCTCCATGGGAGGGCTGAGGTGGAAGGACCTACTTAGACTTTATGTAGGGAAAAAACACATAAAACCACTACTGGTAGTTAAGGGTTAGTCACCAGTATTCAGAAAGAACCAGGACCAAGGTTCCTAGTTAAAGCAAACATAACAAGGTGAAATCCAGAACTAATGGACCACCTATTCATTCAAGTTCACACCAGCATTCCTTCAGGCATACTCTTACTGTCTAGTTTCAGTGCTTCCAGCCGTTCTTCCCGGAGGCGTCCTCTCTGTCTCCCCGCTGATGGTAAATGGTGAGATTCAGAGGGTTTTTATACTAAAGAGCTGTGACTAATTAGTGAGCTAATCAGTGTTAATTGGGCCCGTTAAGTGAGTTTCCTGTGAGTACGCATAGCCTCAGCATAGAAGAAGAAGCGGTTCTAGCGAAAGGCTTGGGTTTTGTCCCCACCCCAAATAACGACCCTTTCTTCCTCAACACTGAATTAGCTCAGTTCTTCAGAAAGATCAAGCTGAAAGATTATTTTGGCGAAAACGAAACACTGGACAGTGACCGGACCAGCACTGGACTACGGAAGAAGTCCACTTTCTCTCCCCCGAACCAGAACATATCCTGCAATGTCCTGGCATTTGAACAAGCGGTCCTCACAAAAGTGGAAAGAATCGACTTCAACAATATGAGGGGATTCCAGAATATGACCAAAGGAGAGAGAACGGCTTTGGAGCAATTGAAGAACAACCATGACATAATCATCAAACCGGCAGATAAGGGGGGTGCCATAGTCCTGATGGACTATACTATGTACAAAGAGGAATGCTTACGCCTGCTATCCGACACCTCGAGCTATGAGGTACACCAGGAAGATCCAACACCCCGCATCATGACCTGCATCAAGAACATGGTCAACGAAGCAGAAACCCAGGACTGGATTACCAAGCATGAGGCTGAGTTTTTAGTGAATTTGGAACCAAGGACTCCTAGGTTCTATACCCTTCCTAAAATTCACAAAAACAAAACACTCCCACCGGGCAGACCGATAGTGTCGGGTATTGAGTCAGCTCTGGAACCACTTTCCCAGTTCTGCGACTGGTTCTTGAAGCCGATTGTACAGAAATCTTGATCTTACCTTAGAGACACCAAAGATGTACTTTGCCATCTTCGAGACCTGGACATAGATGCAAGCGAAGACATGTTCATAACCATGGACATTGAAGCGCTCTATACGAGCATCCCCCAGAGGCGTACTCTGGAGGTGGTGGAACAGATTCTACTGGACCAGGATTGGACATATGTGACACCCACGCATTTCATCATGGAGTGTGCGGAACTAGCACTTACGGAGAATTTCTTCGAGTTTGAGGACACCCTGTACCATCAAGTGGGCGGCACATCCATGGGCAGCACCTTCGCGCCGAGCATGGCGTGTCTGTACGTACACCGCTTTGAGGAGGACCACATCTTTAACCCCTCGAACCCCTTCACACCTCGAATGAAGACATGGAAACGGTACATAGATGACATTTTTGTCATCTGGCGAGGTACCAAGGATGAGGCAACACGCTTCGTGGAGTGGGTCAACGGCATTGACCCCCACCTCAGGTTCACACATACCATCGACAAAAATCAGGCTGTTTTCTTGGATCTGGATATAACCTTAACATCAGAAGGAATATCCACAAAAGTCCACACTAAACCAACTGACAAGAACAGTTTATTAATGTATGACAGCTACCACCGAGGGCCCTCCGTGAGAACCTTCCTGTAGGCCAATTCCTGAGGATTCGAAGGAACTGTTCTGAGATAGATACATTCCAGATACAGGCAGAACAACTAGAGACAAAACTCCTGGAGAGACATTACCCCAAGAAGATGGTTAAGCGGGCAAGGAAAAGGGTGAGGAATAATAACCGGGATGCCCTTTTGGAGACAACACATAAAGAAAAAAAAGACCGCCTGGTCTGCGTTACAACATACACGCCCCTGTCAAACAGAATCCAGCATATTATAAAGAAAAAATGGGCCATCTTAAACAGCGGGAACAAGAAGTGGGAACCCCCACTATTCGCATACAAACGGAGTAGGAACTTGAGGGACACCTTGGTACACTCCAAAACTCCCAATGATCAAATTGAGAATCAGATGACTCTGTGGAGCCAACCGAGACCAACAGGCCACTACCCATGCGGCAACTGTGTGTGCTGCCGGCTGACCACCACAACAAAAGAAGTCGACATAGGTACAGAGAGACCCTGGAAGCTAAAACATTTCAGCAACTGCAATACAGAAGGTGTGGTGTACCTCCTATCCTGTCCATGTAACCTGAAGTATGTCGGGATGACCACCAGGAAGGTGAAGACGCGGATCAGCGAACACCGGAGTACGATTAGGTGCAGGAAGACCAACACCAAACTGACGAAACATTTCACGGAGAAAGGCCACAACGACCTGGACCTCAGATGGGTGGTGCTTGAGGTTATGAATAAACAAAAGACTGATATCTCTAGACAACTCCATATCCGAGAACAGCGCTGGGTATACAGGCTTCGCAGCGATGATAAAGGCTTAAATGATGAGATACCATGGCTGCAACTTGTGAAATAGAAAATGTATAGAATTGACCATGCACACCTTCTTTAGTCATCAACCAACTCCAAGAAAGCTGGCCTAATAGAGTAGGGACTATTCTCTACTGCTACCCCTCTACTTTATTTTAAGTAGTTCACTAAGAGTGGGCCCATTGTTATGCTCGCAAATTCAAACAGATCAAGCTGGCATGGGGAACACATTGGTTTGTGTAAACCCATGTTATCAAACATAGATACCAGCTGTAGCAATTACCACCACTGACTATCATTAGTGTGTACTTCACACATATAACAAGTGAGGTACCATTGGCCCGTAATCCCATTATGAACAGAGTAATGTTGCTTTATTTTTCTCACAGTGTTTAGAACTCTTGGGGTATCCCCTCACTTTACGGGGATCTCGAGCGGCCCCTGCTGTAATCCACGCTGGTAGTTACCAGTGCGCACGCATAGGAGCCATAGTAGGGCAAGCGTCTCACAGAATACACCTAGGCGCATGCGCGGTAGCGGGTTTCCCACTACTTCAGCGCTTGCTCAAATACCGGGAGACTGATCAGACCCGGTAATGAACATGGGCGTCCTCACAAACATGGGAGCTAATGACCTCGTAACTGCATTTGTTTTCCCGCAGGAAGGGGAAGGACCATAACATCGGTATTGGCGCCGTTTGACCAATGCCGAACGTAACCTTTTTTTGAATACATACCCTCTAGCAGGTCTCACGTTCAATGAAGACGAGATCGACAGGATCTTAGCTGCCCTCAACCCCTTTGAAGGGCTAAGCAACTCAGATCCAGGACCTAGCAGCTCTGACTGGGATGAGATGGCCAATCTCAGAAGAACCCAGATAAAAACAGCACTGCACGGTCTATTAATGACTGAGTACTTAAGGGCTAATGCGGCACCACATGGCCTAATTGTCCGCAACGAACCATTCATTTTTCAGCACGACAAGGCATTCAAAAAGGATTGGTCACTCATATCCTGGCACTGCACTAGGGATTGGCTGGTCCTTATAATCAAAACAGCAACCCGTCTGGCACAAGAATTGAAAGTTGACATACAGAAGTTGGAGGTGCAACTCAAGAGCTACCAATCCCATACAGTATTAAAAAGAGATTGGATGAATTGAACCAACAGATGAGTGAGTACGAGATTACTTTGAAACAAAGCAAATTAAAAAAATTAAAAAAGACACTGCAGCCTTTAGCCATGAACGTATATACCCCTACATATGTGAGGACTACGTAACAAGGAAATCCAATAGTGAACAAGGCTCTGACAGTGATATATCAGACACTGGCTCTAACGACTCATATTCCAGCCGGGGGAGCAACTCGAGAAATCAGAGAGGAGGAACATGGAAACAAAGATCGTTCCAACCTAGAGGGAGATGGAACCACTACCCAAACCAACCAATTTTTGCCCACTATCCATATGGTCCACCACCAATGGGAGGACCATTCCAGCACTGGGACCCAACACCACAGGAGTATAACTATTATGGACCACCTCCTTTTTTAGGTACACGCCCAGGACCACAAAGAGGAAGGAATCGACGAGGCAATCAAGTCCACTGGAGGAACGAACCAGAAGATGCAGTCAGAGTGTCAACAAGAAGCATGACCGGAATCACGAACCAACCAACAACCAGCAGGTAGGACACTTAGTGGTCAACCTTACATTGCTGGTTCTCACTGAACCACAAAAACAGGCCTTAAGCAAAGGTCTTGGTTTTGTGCCCACTAACAAAATGGACAATTTTAAGTTATGCTTGGAGGTAAAAGAATTCTTAAGAAAACTTAAACTACGGGCTTTCTTTGACAAGAAGGATACTACAGAGACTGCAGAGGAACAGATTTCCGATACCGGATTACGACCTAAGTCTACGTTCACCCCTCCGGATCCAACCCTTCCAGTGGAGCTGCTTACTTTTGAGAGAGCTGTTATGGGTGAAATTATGAAATTGTCTAACGAAGACAAAAAAACTTTCATAATACAACACGAGAGGAAAAGGAGGCTTTACGAACTTTGGCCAATAACAGGGATCTTATTATAAAACCAGCGGATAAAGGCAGAGCCATTGTGTTACAAACCACTCTCAAGTATGATACTGAGTGTAGGCGACTATTGGGTGACTTACGTAATTATGAAGTAATCCAAGACGATCCAACAGAAAGGATTCGGATACGGATCGGAGCAATGGTGGAGGAAGCTGTCTGTCACAGCTGGATATCAAAAAAGAATCAGAATTTCTGATACAAAAATCACCTATAACACCCTATTTTTAAACCATTCCTAAAATTCATAAGAACTTGGATAATCCTCCTGGACGTCCTATCGTCTCAGGGATTGGTTCCTTATTAGAACCCCTGTCCAAGTTCTCTGATGCCTTTCTGCGACCCCTAGTCCAGAAAACAGGTACTTACCTGAAAGACACGAAAGCAGTTTTACAACTACTTGCGACTCAGGATTTTGACACAAGTCAACATCTCCTACTAGGTTTAGACGTTGAGAGTCTTTACACTAGTCTTCCTCATGATGAAACCATTGATATCATAGAAGAAGTTCTATATGCAACCACATGGGAATACCACACACCACGTAGTATGGTTATGGAATGCATTTCCTTAGCATTAAAAGAAAATTTATTTCTCTATGAAGATACACACTACTTACAAAAACATGGGACTAGCATGGGAAGCACCTTCGCTCCTAGTCTTGCAGGTCTTTACGTGCATCATCTAGAGACAACCAAGATACTGCACCAAGACAATCCATTCTGTGAGCACATCATTACCTGGAAGAGGTACATTGATGATATCCTAGTGGTATGGAAAGGTGATACTCACTCAGTTGAGACCTTTATGTTATGGTTAAACCAACAAAATCAGTTCCTGAAATTCACACATACAACATCCAATACTGATTTAGTGTTCCTCGATCTCAACATCTACCCAGAGAATGGCAAGCTCAAAACAACTACTCACTTCAAACCAACTGCAAAGAACTGTCTTCTCCTCTATAGCAGTTTCCACCCACGACATTTGCGAGACAATCTCCCTTTTGGACAGTTCCTACGCCTAAGAAGGAACTGTTCGGAAATAACGGACTTCTAAAACCAAGCTACTGACCTTGAGAGAAAACTATTGGCACGTGAATATCCATCGAGAATTATCAAACAGGGTTGGAAAAGAGCCAGGTATAACAATAGAGAGGCATTGTTGGACAACAATCCCCCAAAGGAAAGAGAGACCAGACCAATCTGTGTCACAACATACAATACCCATTCAAATGAAGTATCCAAGATAATCAATAAACACTGGAAAACACTAAACTGTGGAAAACTTTCTTTTCCCAAACCTATGTTTTCGCATAAAAGAGGCAGAAATCTGAGAGATATTCTTGTGCATACGAGGCCACGTACCACACGGGAAACAAACCCGGCCCCTTTCAATTCCCAACCTATTCAGGGTCATCATCCCTGTGGAAATTGCAGCACTTGTGCCCTTACCACAAAGAGTAAAAAAATCACATTCTCTAACGGGTCTGTGTGGGAACAAAGACGATTTACTAATTGTAACAGTAAGAATGTAATTTACATGATCACTTGCCCGTGCAATTTGGAATATATCGGGATGACGTCCAGACCAGTTAAAATACGGATTGGTGAACATAAAAGCAATGTGAGGTGTAAGAAGAGTACCACCAAAATGGCAACCCACTACTTGTCAACCAACCACAACGTTGACGACATAAAGTGGACAGTGATTGAACAAATCTTCCACGAAAGAGATCTTTTGGAAAAGGAACAACGTTGGGTGTTCCGTTTGGGGACACATGAAAAGGGTTTGAATGATGAAATTCCGTGGGCTCAGCTAATAGGTTGAAATTAGTCACTACACCTGCCTACTTCCCTTCATCACTATACACAGGGCACAGACTGTATCTCAGTGTTCGGTCCCTGTATATAGAGGTCCAAATACTACATCAGCAATCTCATCACATCTTAATTAGATTTGATTTTGCCTGAGTTTACTTGCGTTCCATCCATTAGTATTATTTTTCTGGCCTTTCATAACGTCAGATATCGTTTGTGACTTGTGCCGTTTGAAGAGCGCTATTTTTTGCTTCTTAGAACGCTTTGATGCACTTTAAGTGCTTTCACTTCCCTTACTCGATTATAAAGATAATATTAGTATCACCAATCTCCATGTTTCACACTTTCTCTCAGATAACCACACGCAGTGTTGGGCATCAACCATGCTGTTTTATAGAATCCTGGTTATATACATATCAGTTTTTCTTATATGCACGGCATACTCTTTTTCGCTGCGCACGGGAGTTAGTGCTCTAGTGCGCAATGAGAATTAAGCATAAAAGCTCGCTTCCGGTCTGTGTTTGTTCTCACGTTAGCATCATAGTCCCAATGTTGGAGTTGTACAGGTACAATATTTTCTCTCTCTAGGGGAAGAGGATTAAGCTCTTTCTCTCTTCCACTATCACCATCCTGCCCCCCAGGGTAATCAGTGTTATAATCAGTGTCATTATTAGATGGTTCAGCTCATATTCCGGCAATAGCTCTTTGTTTTGGAGCTTTAATCTGGCAGGGTTTGGAACCGTTTTCGATTTTGTATTTTTCAGTATTCCTAACTGCTGGATAGTGAACTGCAGATTAAGGTTGAGCTCCAGAACTACATCTTCTGTGTAATATATTGTTACCAAAATTCAGAACAACCCTTATCTTCTTGTTTTAATTTTTCTTAGATAACTACACGCAATGTTGGGCAACAATGACGCTGTTCTATAGAACTCTGGTTAATTTACATACACTTCGGTTTTTAAACACGCACGGAATACTCATTTCCGCAGTGCACTGGAGTCAGCGCTCTAGTGCGCATTGAAAATCAAACTTGGAAGCTCTCTTCCGGTTTGTCTTTCTCGCGCCAGCATCGCAGGTGAATCCTATTTCCTCTCGTTACTTCTGTATAAATAGCCGCTCCCCGCACTCCCTAGTCATACAGCGGAGCCGCGGGTGAGCAGTATGGGGCAAAATTTTGTCTAGCAGCATGTAAGTACGGCATAGCCGTCATGGTCCGAGTTTTTTCGTTGATTACTCGGGAAGAGGTCGTGTACTACCTGACCGTTTCTCTCTTCATTTCAAAAAATATTTTTTTCCCTTGCAGTAACTAGTGACTGCTTCCTGCTCATCTGTACCTGAGGCTCATGGGGCAATACACCCATTCATACATTGTATGTATTGTGTATATACATTGTTCTACACACCGCCTCGTTGATTATAATAGTCACTAATAGAGTGTGTGTTTTATGTTATATGTAGTGTGTCACTGTATGTTTTCCCTTTTTCCCCAATTTCTTTCACAGGTCCATGCACCATTATAGCACTATGTTTTTATAAACAGTCACCTTGACACATGTGTTGTCTTTTCAGGTCTTCGTGAGACAACGCCGTGTGTGGCGCAATTAATATTCCAAAAATTTTCTTCTTTTTCCAGATTAACATATAGTAGTACTAACAGATTTACATATAGGAGTACAAACAGGTACTTTATACTGCATGAATATTTGCAAGAATTTCTTTCACTTTTGTATATAACTATTTTCACTTTTTAAACAACAAGTGAGTGCTGAAGGGATCTTCTTAGTCCTGATGAAGAAGCCTTGAGCTTCGAAACATGTCGACTCTTTAGGAACGTCAGCTCATTATATGCATGACTATTCCAAATCACAATTTTTAACAGGTTCAGCCTCAATGACCTATTAAATTGTCTTATGTCCATGAGGCCAGTTCCTTTTTAAACCTCACTTTTGACCCTTCTTCTCACCACCCCTGCACCACACATAGTATTTTAGATTAGTGCTCCCGCGTAGTCGCTGGTCGTAGCACGCCCCATCCCACAGTGGGATGGGAAGACCCCAATGATGAAGCATGACATCAAGGGCCCTTTTGGTGTGTGAGGGGTATTTAAACAACTTTTGTGTATGTCCTATCATGGAGTAGGAATACAACTCTTTCCCCATCCACTATCGGTCCTCTTCTTCATCATTCAGATCATTACCCATATGGTGGATCTTGATGTTTTGTTAACTACTGACTTGAGGAGGACGTATCCACCGTCAGTGTCCTTTGGGACACTACCTCTTCACTCCCTAATTTTGTTTTTTTGTAGCAATTACCACCACTGACTATCATTAGTGTGTACTTCACACATATAACAAGTGAGGTACCATTGGCCCGTAATCCCATTATGAACAGAGTAATGTTGCTTTATTTTTCTCACAGTGTTTAGAACTCTTGGGGTATCCCCTCACTTTACGGGGATCTCGAGCGGCCCCTGCTGTAATCCACGCTGGTAGTTACCAGTGCGCACGCATAGGAGCCATAGTAGGGCAAGCGTCTCACAGAATACACCTAGGCGCATGCGCGGTAGCGGGTTTCCCACTACTTCAGCGCTTGCTCAAATACCGGGAGACTGATCAGACCCGGTAATGAACATGGGCGTCCTCACAAACATGGGAGCTAATGACCTCTTAACTGCATTTGTTTTCCCGCAGGAAGGGGAAGGACCATAACATCGGTATCGGCGCCGTTTGACCAATGCCGAACGTAACCTTTTTGAATACACACCCTCTACCAGGCGGTCAGGCTCACGCAAGAGGGACACAGGAAACAAACCTCACAAGCCCATTGTTTACTATCTTAATGGCCTTGGTAGTGTTGGAGGCATGTTTTGACCAATCGGGTGGGGCGATTTACAGTTACGCCTCCCACCAGGCGGTCAGGCAGTCCCGTAGAGGGACACAGGAAACTCACTTAACGGGCCCAATTAACACTGATTAGCTCACTAATTGGTCACAGCTCTTTAGTATAAAAACCCTCTGAATCTCACCATTTACCATCAGCGGGGAGACAGAGAGGACGCCTCCGGGAAGAACGGCTGGAAGCACTGAAACTAGACAGTAAGAGTATGCCTGAAGGAATGCTGGTGTGAACTTGAATGAATAGGTGGTCCATTAGTTCTGGATTTCACCTTGTTATGTTTGCTTTAACTAGGAACCTTGGTCCTGGTTCTTTCTGAATACTGGTGACTAACCCTTAACTACCAGTAGTGGTTTTATATGTTTTTCCCTACAGAAAGTCTAAGTAGGTCCTTCCACCTCAGCCCTCCCATGGAGCGTTTAGGGTAGAAATACAGGGTAAGAGTTGGTTTACAACCACTTTTTAACGGTGTGAGTACACGTTGCACCTGCCACGTGTCTCATAAAGACCACTTCACACCACCACGCGCGCTATAGGTATGACGCGGGATGGATGATGTTTATAAACTATTTGTTTACATACTCACACGGTTTGGTTTGTATGTTTTGTTTTTGTTTTTCCTTTCTCTACAGAGTTACTCTCAGTGGTACTATACCAAGAGGGAAGTATCCACCTACATAGTGTTTTTTTAACCCCTCCCTGATCTAGCGACAGGATTTTCCTTCCATTTTTCACTAGTTAAAAGGAAGTGAACATATAGGGTATATAACCCTCCCCCTTTCCCCCTTTTTTTAGGTCCTGAAGAATGCTACGTACCCTTCGGGGACACCTCAGCAGAAACATGTCGACCGCATTTCATACGGTGAAGGGAGAATAATATCCCATACCACCGTTCACTTAGTTTTTAACCACCATACATTTACCATTTGAATAAAGCATAGCACATGGACTAATGTAATGGTTTTTAAATCACTTATCACTCCCCACGGCCATCACTTAGATTTAGAAGTGCATCCCTGTCTCCAGGTGTATGCCCGCCCTCTATCAAACCAAGTTTTTAGAGGGCGAGGACAGCCGATGATGAAGCATGACACCGGGCGGTGTGTGAGGCCAGTCCGTAACTTTTTATGAGATGCCCCCACTGGTAGTGCATCTCTATAGAACTCTGTAGATAAACATAGGAATTGATTCAAGGGGCAGCCCACTTTTGTGTATTCATGACCATAAGGCTACCATAGTGGATTTCCAACCAGGGCAGTATGTATGGGTTTTGGAGCCTGTGCTCCTAGTGCCTTCCAGGACAAATAGACGGGGTCCTACCAATTTCTTGAAAGAAAAGGGAGGTCACTTACTTAGTGGACCTTGGCACATGCATTAACCCCAAGAGGGTCATAGGTGTAAACCACCTTAAACCCTGTAATGATAGGGCTGAAATGACCATGCTCATGGTAACAGACTAGGATCAGGAAGCAGAGAGTGAGACTCTCCCTGGCCTCCTTTCAAACAACCCTAAAGATGGATCAGTTGAATGAGTTGTCTTGTCAGACACCCTCACTGCCCAACAGCAGAATGATTGACAGCCTTCCTGTCAAAAATTAAATCTACAGGCAGTCTGATCATGTTAAAGAGAGCATCAAGGATGAAGTAAGCAAGTTGCTGCAATTGGGTGTCTTTGAACCCTCAGAGAGTCCCTGGGCCAGCCCAGTTGTTTAAGTCCTCAAACCTCACTCCCAGGGTGAGAAGAAAATAATGAAGTTTTATGTGGACTACAGGGGCTTCAATTACCTATTACCTGTAGAAAATGTGCCAAACTAAAACAATCTGATTTACTTTGCTTAGTACTTAGAAATTAAATGTTACTATGAATATTTAACAGCATTTCATTCAAAAAGTTGTGAAACAAATGAGAAAGCGAGCTTTCTGAGGTTAAAATGTGAATGCAGCAAAGTTCCTGAATGTGTGTGGATATAGAAAATACTCATATATGTGTCCCTAACAACACAGGTTCTAGTTTAGAAATTAAATGAAAAATAACATTGCTGCTGAGCCTATACCTCTCATATTTCTCCTTTGCAATCTGCTAGAATAAAGTTGCTCTGACTCTGAAAATGTGTCTTTGCATACTCCTGTGCTGGTGTTGATGAAAAATACTCATCCTGTTCGCCATAGCATACAGAGCAGCCATTGTGGAAAAAACTAATGAACATTTCCACCCCTTTATAGTATGCACGTGAGTACCACCTACTTCCACTTGATGCTAATTTGCTAGTTCTAAAACTGCGTTTTTTGACTATTTGCAATTTGCGAACAAATAGTACATCCCAAAATATGAAACGCAAATTGAGAATCGGTAATAGGTAATTGTGAATTCCAGATGCAAAAATAGGGAGTCGGTAAGATTTAGTGCGCATCGCTATTTTTGTGATTGGAACCGAAAAACGCGTTAATGCATACACCTTTTTCCCAGTCGCTAACCTGTTTGCGACTGATTTCTAATTCGCAAATTGTTTGTAGATTTGGCTACAAGTTGTTTATTTGGATTATTGCTGCAACCATTTTGGTGTGGACAGCTTATGAGTTGCTGTTTGACATCCTATATAGCTATCTGTGACATAGATGGCTACTTTGTTCACTTATGAAATTGGTGACTGTAATGTATACAAGGCACTTCATTTGTTTATCTTTTTATCTCACACTCACTGATTGTGTCAGATTTTTCCTCCCTTCGCCACTGTCAATCACAGCTTTCCATTACAATAGATGGTTCACATTTGTGCGTGGCTCAGAGCATATGTCATGTTCCTTTACATTCAGCAGGGCACATGTACGCTTTCAGAACTCCAACATGGCACCCGTGTTTGTGTAGTTGAATTTTTATTAGTTGAGGAAGACCATACAGACGGGCGTGCTTGCCTGTAGGCTTCTTAAAGACATAACATATGATTCTGAATATATGTATTTTGTGGCGTACAGTTCATCCAGTTGGATGCCTCCACGACTTTTGTAACTTATATGGCAGCAGTGGTGAATATTTACAGGTCTGTCTTCAAAGTTTAACAGTCAGTATTACATGCAGTCGTGACACTTTTAGTCCTCGGAGACTGTTTGCCCACTGTTATAGGAGGTAGTAACTCCTTACACAGTCAAGAAGTGCTATCTATCCTCAATGTGTGACTGGATCCCAGTGCTTAATTTGTAAAAGAATAAGTGCTGGGGCCCAGTGCTTTGCAAAGAAGCCGGCGGCCGGTGGAAATAAATGTCGGGGCGCCCAATACCAAGGCTCGTAGTCTTGAATCCACATCATGTCTTTTTAATCCACTTCCAGATGTTCCCTGTCCCTTTAACTTGTTCTTCCAGATTCTTGCTTTCTCCCTTTATGGCAGTTTTTTGATAGTTTTCTTCCTCCATCTTTCTACTTTCTTTGTTTTTTCTTCTCATGTTCTTGGTAAATGTCTGATGCAGAACAATAGGGGCCAGTTTCCAAAATGAGTGCTGGTGGCACCCACCAGTAATCACCAGCATAAATTAAGCACTGATTACTTCACATGTTAATTCAGGCACGAGGAGCTGCCACGGACACTTACCTCCTCGCGCTTGATAACTTAACCTTCTGACACACTGGAGAGGTGACAGGATTCTGTTTCCTTTACTTGGTTTGTAACCTGCATAATTATTATGACGATTTTGGTTTAGGCCTCGACCTTGCAGATTTCTTCTAATGACCATTTAAATGACTAACCTAACTGGACTTAGAAAATGTTGGTAAGCGGAGTTAGAGGTCTGTTATGTAGGATGCTAGATACATGCATTTTGACTGGAAGTAATTAAGGTCCCACCTTTTCTTCTTTTATGTGATTTTTTAGACAGATGGCTGGTACTGATGAGACCCATCATATTAATATCAAGTTAAAATGGCTACAATATATCCCTTTGTTTCATAATGATTGCATTGTATCGGCATAACCTTTGAAATTGTTAACTGGCCGTAACCTATTATGATTAACAGTATAAACCAAGGATTATGTACAGTGTTGTTTTTACCACATTGTATATACTTTAATTTCCACTTTCTTTTGGGCACTGCATTTATTGTTACTTTCTTGTTCTACACTGAGAAGATATGATGTACAAAACTATCCAATAGCATTTAAGAAAAGTGAGGTCTTGATTTCACTCTTTGCATCTATCATTGAATGACTTGTGAATTCTTCAAAATCTGATTATATTACAGGTGATTAAACTACCCACTGCAATACTGAGAAAGATTCCCACCGGACATTGTTTTCCCCATTATGTATACTCCAGTCGTGGTGGGCTTATTGGATACGGTTTCCATTTCACTGATCATGGAATACAAATACATTAAGATCAAGTTAAACCTGTATTTGAATGGCCTGTTCCTCAAACTGTCACTGGGATACAGAGATTCCTTGGCTTTAATAATTTTTTATCAACATTTCATTCAAGATTACTCATCCAAGTCCTCCTACTCCCTAGTTCCCCAAGTAAGGAGTTAATTTTGCTTTGAGTCCAAAACAGGAGAAATCTGTCTCAGAATTTAAAGAGGCTTTCTAGACTGCTCCAATACTAAGAGATCCAGATCATTGCGGAAACTGACACTTCATCCTATGCCACTGGGGTTATTGTATCACAATAACATCGGCTACTGCAGTCCTACATCCTGTAGCCTTTTATTACTGCACTTTAAATCCTGCTGAAAGGAATTACATTATATATATTATAGAGGGTTGTTGACCACAAAGGAAGCATTCCAGCACTGGCTACGTTATGTAGAGGGGGGCTGAACATCCAGTATGGCCTGGACTAACCAAAATAACCCTGGGTTATCAAAGCAATGAAGCAGTGCTCCAATCCTCGGGATGCACGGTGGTCCTTTTTCTTCTCTAGATTCCTATTTAAAGCCATTTACAGACCAGGAAATCATCACAGCAAAGCAGATACAATGTCCCAACCCATGAAAGAGGAAAAAATACTTGTGGAGCTCCCATCTTAGCTCTTCAGCTGGAGGACGAAAAGGATGCTCACTCTTTCCTGATTGATCAAACACACAAAAGGTGATGGGAGGAATGCTTACAACACGTCTAACTACTGGCAATAGCTCAGGTAGCATTCTAACCCATCGTTTTTTTCCCAACGTGCCTCACAGTCATATGCAAATCAGTCTCTATTCCAGTAGGAATAGTCCTGCCTGAACTGCCAGACCAGGTCCTCCCTGAACCGGTACACAAGCAACCTAAGACCGGTTTTGCTTTGATTGAGGCACATCAGTTGGGTATCAGCATGGGTTCCATGTCTGGGTCTAATCTGAGGTGGCATGGTCGGCAAAAGAACAATGGGTTGGAATGCTGCCAAGTGATTATCAGTGGTTAGACAAATTGCAAGCATTCCTCCCATCATCACCCTTTGTGTGTTTCATGGACTTAAAGATCAACAGGAATGGATAAGGAAGGATCCTTTGTAAAGGAAAATAATTAATTGTCTATTACTGCATGCCTTCAACGTCTTATATACTATTGTCTGAGTATGAGTATTACGACATTCTTAATAGCAGTTTATCACAACAGAGAGGGCCAAGAGAAATTTAGAGTCCTGCTGGTGTTTGCTCCCCAGTCATATAATTAAACACACATCGAAAAACCTGGGTCTTATAGAAAAGACAGAGAACAGAACAAAGAGAGCAAAACCTAGCTGTACCGGAATGTTCCCTCACCCACCAGAGGTGGCATGCTTCATCATTGGGAATCTCCTTGCACCTTGACAGCTACTCACGGTGCGGGCTACGACTCTCTGTCTGAGAGGGAGGAGCTCTTAGAATATTTTTAGGAGTCTTTTCTATAAGATCCAGGTTTTTCGTCCCAGATTAACTCTTAATACCAGGACATGCAGGATATAAAAAGACAGGTGAACTTCTTAAACAGAATTACTGGTAGGAAAGGATGGACAAAGATAAGAAGGAATACATAAACTTCTGAGCCACTGTGCCACAACAAAAACAACTCACTGTAGTAAACTCAGTAGTATTACAAACTGCCCACACCCAGCCAATTCTGGGCTCGTTTATCAATGGGCTTCATTGTTGAACTTCTTATTTCTGAACAATACACTGCAATTCTGGTTGTACTCGCCTATATGACCAAAACTACACATTTTATTCCTCTTCATAGGGTACTTAATGCTTTGAATTCGCAAGGGTTTCCTAAAGAAGATTGTTTGGATCGTGAACTGCCTGAGGTCATCATTTCAGAAAGAGGTTTATTGTTACCTCTCAATTTTGGAAATACTCAACCATTCAGTTAGCCATTATGTATTTCCATTCCACCAGTTACCAGCCTCAGACAGCTGGTCAGACAGAGAGAGTTAATCAAGCCCTAGCACAATATCTCTGTTGTTTCGTAATGGGCCACCAAGAACACTAGTTACAATGGCTTCCCCTAGCTGAGTTTTATTACAACACTGCCCTCAACAGTGCTTTAGTTGTTTTCCTCATATGGATATCATCCTCGTGTACCTGGCCAAGAGGTTTTTCTCTATCCTCATATCTATGGTACAGAGTATTCTGATTAACATAAGAGACATTTAACAAGAGGCATAAACAATCTTTAGAGAGCCAAAGCAGGCTATAAGAGATTTATAGATCAGCATAGACAGGATGGTCTCCAGTAAACATTGAATGAACGTGTTTGGCTAACCTCACAGAATCTATCTATCTATCCCTGATTCCCACCATAAGTTCCTTCTCCGATTTGTGGGCCCTTTCAAGATCACTGTCTTAGTTAGGAATTCTGCAGGGCGGCTATAATGGCACGCACACCCAGCCGTTCATATCTCTAGGGTCAAAGAATGAACCAACACAGACAAGGTGCCACCTCCTTCAATTGTAATAGATGGTTCACCTGAGTAGGAAGTGGAAGTGATTAATGATTCATGTAGAGTCAGGGGTCAGTATCCAGTGTTCTGTAAAGGGTATGATGCCTCAGAGGAATCTTGGGAACTTGAGTCAGTCATTTATGCACCCAGCTTAATCCGGTCATTCCACCATTGTTTCCTTAATAAACAATGTCTTATTTGAAGAGGTTTGGGGAGCATTTGAGGAGAGATAATATCAGGAATCCTGGAGTTTGTGCTCTCTGGAGATTGTGTCCCATGTCACAGGGATATAAAGTACAGAGCTGGTGGTGGATAATAGGAGATTGGTGCTCTAAGGTCTTGTCACATAGAAGTTAGGTTGTAGTATGAAATCTGGTACTGTGCAGTAAGGTAGGGAAAAACCACCAGATCCCCAAGTGTGTGGTCAAAGGCTACTCAACTATAAAGACAAATCCTTTGCACACGTTGAAAATTACAAACATAAGTGGTAAATTTACAGACCACAGTTCGTTTGTCTTATGTTTCTCAAGGTAATTTATTTGAGTTCTTCTGTAAGCGAAGTCCGTTCTGCACTTCACTTATTCTGTTTCTTAGCCGACACGTGTTTCGTCGCTGTTACAAGGGTTTACCCCGCGACTTATTCAGGGCTAAGGAAATATACAAAAACGCTGGTTCGTATATACACGGGTCATTTGTTCATTTGTACTAAAATACTGTCAAGGTAACTCAAGTGACATATATAGGCCTTGGGTGTTTGAGGTGTTTTTAAGTGGAAATCCATGCGATGAATAGCATTTAAGCATGCAGTTAGTTATACATCATTTCTTGTGAAGCAGTATATCAATGGGGAAAAGAGCAAGAACCCCAATTGTTTTTTATCCTAGTCATGAGTACATGTTTAAGAACACAATTGTTACTCCTGATTCCCTCACTGGTAATCTCCTCAGGTGGGCAAGGTGCAGTTGTGAACATGCAAGCGTCACAGTTGTGTTTATAACATCTTATGCAGTGCACCCTCATGTTGTCAAGGCCAGGTGTTGGCATGCTGACTACGATGTGTAATCACACTGTGGGGGCATTCCATATATGTAAATAAGATACGATACCTATGAGCTGTATCTTGAAGTTTCTAGGTGTAAAGAAAGTGTGAATAGTGTCAACAAATTGTTTACAGACCATCCAAAGTTTTTAACTTGGTAGCGGAAATGCCAGTGTTAGGCTCCCTACCTTGATTTCGGTGATAATTCCAACCCAAAAGGGTTTTTGTTAATAGTTTTGTATTCCAGTAGTTTTTAGAGTTGTTAATCGTTTTGATTATTCCTCGCTATTTCTTGCAAGTTTGGTTGTTAGTATCCCAACCTGCTGCCCAATCCTTGAGTAAAGGTAGATATGTAAAATCAATATTGGCCCTTTCTATTTGAGCGTAGTTTTATCCCCCAAGTACGTTCTGAAAACTCCTTACCGGCAAGCTTGTGGACTGTGTACACCTCACTTCTTCCGCGTGTGCGCAGAGCTCGACCGCTACGTTCTGGAAGAGCCCTTTACTTTAATAATAATCGCTACACCACCACCCTTGCCCGCAGCACGGTCTCTCCTCAGGATCTGATACCCTGGGGGAATGGCAGTGGCGATAGGAGGCCTCGGTAAGCCAAGTTTCTGTCAGAAACAATATGTCCGGACTGGACTCCTGTAGCAAATCAAAAATGTGCAAGTCATGCTTATTTAGAGAGCGAGTATTGAGTAAAAGAGCCTTAAAATTTCCAACAGTGCTAATCATGGAAACGGTACTATGAGCCCTGATACCATGTGCCTCCCCCCTAAGTTATTCTCCCCGTAGCCTTTGGAGGCTACCCAATTGCAGTGTTTGCACTTAGAGGTAGTACCGTCAGCGTTCAAAATGGCGAGGTTATGGCAGCATAATTTGTTGCCAATCTCTAAAAGCAAGGCTCTACTGAACATTAGGCGAGTACCTTGGTACGGGGTGGAACCGGCAGCATGGCCGGCGCTGGTCGCCTACGGGGCGCTGACAGGCGCAGACAGCTGGCGCGCCTGCTGCGCGCGTTCGCGCAGTGCCCCGCCTTTTATTGTCCAGGGCCGAGCAACTGAGCGCTCACCCGTCAAAATGGTGGCGCTCTGAGTCTGCATAGGAAACTCCCTACGTCAGGTTCGATTCCCACCCTCCCTCCAGCACATCAAATTCAAGGTGAACAATTCAGGTGGAAATGGCAGCAATATTAAAAGCAGCAAAATTCAGCACAAATTAAAATATTAAAAAGGTATTCTGTTTTTAAAAGAGCAGTGGAGCAACAGGTATCCCAAACGGGGACCCAGAACCAGAACAAGCAGCAGACTAGCGTGGGGCCAACTGCGTTCGCGCAGCGCCCCGCCTTTAATTGTCCAGGGCCGAGCAACTAGAGCGCTCACCCGTCAAAATGGCGGCTCTCTGAGTCTGCATAGGAAACTCCCTACGTCAGGTTCGATTCCCACCCTCCCTCCAGCACATCAAATTCAAGGTGAACAATTCAGGTGGAAATGGCAGCAATATTAAAAGCAGCAAAATTCAGCACAAATTAAAATATTAAAAAGGTATTCTGTTTTTAAAAGAGCAGTCGAGCAACAGGTCTCCCAAACGGGGACCGAGAACCAGAACAAGCAGCAGACTAGATGATTCCATGTTCTATGATCTTATGATCATGGAACACATTTGTGACAGTTTTATCTCTCTGCCTGCACTATACATAGTAACATTTGTGAGCCCTGAAGAGGCAATTTTAGAGAATAAAATCAAAAAAATGTAAAACCCCCATTAAATTGGAAGACAGCAAAAATAATATAATTTGTGATCAGGAGTCTCCCTCTGTAATCAGGTATATAGGGATGTATGCTGCTCCAGCCTCTAGATTGGGGTTATAGGGATAGACAGGACACCTACAAATAAGAGTGCAAACAATGAGATGAGACAGCCGGAATGTTAAGAGTGCTAGAATTGTGAGTAAGAAGGGCTATTGCCAATTTAAAAAAAAGGGCCTTTGGTAATCAAAGACCCATTGTTGACACAGGAATGTCCCCTGCAAGGCTTTAGTGAGTGCGCATGTAGGAAGCTGGCTCTGTATATACTATATCAAAAGAGATATAGTGTGCAGAGTCCAATAAGTCCCCAAAGGTATAGCAGAGGATAAAGTAGATAATACCTTACTTACAATTTAGTGGTAGCTGGGCTGAGCAGTTAGGCTTATCAGAGGGTAGTGTGAGTGCATTTGGTGTACAAACTCATACAAGCAGGAACACACACACAATGACTAACTCCAGGCCAATGTTTGTAAAAATATTACTTTAGTTACTTTTATTTTTAGGAACCAAGTGGAACTCAGTTACAGGTAAGTAAACTTTTCAGAAATGGAATACTTTCAATTACAGTTGGCAAAGGTTTGCATTAGCATTCAAAATACTTTACAGGTTCATGTAATACTTTTCAAGAAGAGATACTTTGTAATATTCTCAGAATCAACATTTAGTGCAATACAGACAAAAACAATGCAATCCTATGGGAGGAAATACAGGTACGTAAATTTCAGGTAAGCACTCGACTTACAAGTTCAGTCTTCGGAGGGTTTGACCAACACAAGGCAAGGGTCAGACCAAGGTAGGTACTGCACCACCAGCGGCACTGGTGCAGCCGGGTGTAGAGGTCACTGGGCCCAATGTTACCCTATGGGAGCTGGGGGTACCTGAGAGGCACCGGTTGCAGATAAGTACCCGCGATTCAGGGACACAGGCCCTGCGGGGTTGAGGTTAGCACTGTAGGGGGCAACAAGTAGCACTAAGACTGCACCACAAGCGGCGCAGGGGCGGCTTGGTGCAGGGTGTAAAGGAGGCATCGGGTGCCCTATAGGAATCAATGGAGAACCTCGGTCGGAGACGAAGGCTGCAGGCTCGGTCCAGAAGACTGGCTGAAGGAATCCAATGACTAGAGCGGTGAGTTTGATAGCGGGGGAATGCCGTGGCACCGTCTGTTGGACACTCCAAAGCCTGGGGGCTGCGGGTGCAGGGGTGTCTTTAGGCGTTGGGTTTCGCTCACTGGATCTGGTTACGGTCAGAGGAACCCTTCAAGATGAGGCTGCAGGCAACGTGGAGAAGTTCAGGAGAGGTCGTCCAACGCCGGATCCCAGGTCAAGATCACCGGTCAGGATCACTGGATCGTTAGGCCACCTGGACCTGGTGCGTGGGCATCGGGTGCAGAGTGGTGCAAGTGTCGTGGATCCGACTGGGTTTGTTTCTTGCTGGACAAACCCAGTGTCCACGGGAGAAAAGAGTGTTTGTCTCCGAGGTTCTTGGAGGTTGCAAGCTGCGGGACATGCCGGTTTCTGTGAGCAGGGTCCTTGAAGTGGGAGACAGACCAGTAGGGCTGGGGCCAAGTCAGTTGTCGTCTTCCTCCTTCGCTGCTGCGCGGCTCTTCGATCCTTCTTCTTCTTAGGTCATCGAATCTGAGGAACAAGGTTCGGGGGAGCCCTTAAATACTAAATTTAAGGGTGTTACTGAGGTTGCGGGCAGTAACCAATGACTACTATCCCCTAGGGTGAACACCCTTTGGGTGCCCCCTCCCTTTGGAGAGAGGGGCACATCCCTATTCCTATTGGGCCTAATTCCACAAACCAAGATGGAGAATTCTCAAGAGAGGGGTTCACCTCAGCTCCTGCTCACCCTTGGGGTGTGCCAAGCCAAGGTGGACACTCCTACTCTGCTTACTAATTTTCCCACCAGTCCTGCTGCCAAAAATTGAGGCTTGGACAGGGGGCCGGGCATCTCTACTAGCTGGAGCTGCCCAGATCAGCATAACACAAGGTGGGAGCCTTTGAGGCTCACCGCCGAGTGCTGCTCTTCCTTCAAGGGGAAGGTGTGAAGCCCCTCCACCCAGAGCAGGCTTTGTTTCTGACTTCCGAGAGCACAAAGGCTCTCAGCCCATGAGGTCAGAAACCTGTCTGGTGGTGGCTGGCTGGCTGGGACTGGTCAGCCAATACACTAGAAGTAGGTCATCTGAGTGTATTTTATAATAAATTCATCACTGGCATCAGTGTGGGTTTATTATGCTGAGAAGTTTGATACTAAACTTCTCAGTCTTCAGTAAAGCCATCATGGAGCTGTGGAGTTTGTGTTTACAAACTCTCAGCCCATGTACTCAAAAAGGCTTCACTGCACTTACAGTGTCCAAGAATGGACTAAGACACTGTAGGGGCATATTGCTCTTGTAGCTATGCCCTCACCTGTGGTATAGTGCACCCTGCCTTAGGGGTGACTTACCTATGCCACAGGTAGTGGGGTGTAGGCATGGCACCCAGGAAGGTGTGCCATGTCGACTCTTTTAGTTTAGCCACACCACAACACATAGCCTGCACTGGCAGTGTGTATGTGTTAGGTGTGGGGTCCTTTAGGGTGGCACAATACATGCTGCAGCTCTAAAGGACCCTCTCTGGTCACAAGGCCCTTGGTATCACTTGTAGCTATTACAAGGGACTTATAAGTGGGCCAGAGGTGTGCCAATTGTGGGGGCAATGGTACAGTTTTGGGAAAGAACACAGGCCCTGGGAACCTAATTGGCAGGGACCCAGGGCACACTCAGTCAAAGTGCATCAGATATCAGACAAAAGGTTAGAGGGTGACCATGCAAAAAGGGGCACTTTCTACCGTGCACCTTTGCTTAGTTTTCACCTCCTGGCAAACTGTATTAATAACTGCAGGATTTTTCACATTTTTCTAGAAATTATGAAAATCATGTGCATCCCGAGGGCCCCAGGTGTAAAACAGGGGGGCTCTGAAATTTATATTTCCTAGAGAGCGACTACTGTCCTCTTTCTAGGCTGAGAGCAACGGCAGTGGTGGCAGAAATGATTACAGTTGAAGGGATATTACTTTTGTTTCTGTCACCTCCAGGAGACAGATGCCCACTCGTCTCTCATGCATTCATAAGGTTCTTTCTGTTCTGCCTCAGCCTGTTCCTCTGCACCATCTTTGTGGAACAAGGATGTGGAGGGTGTGCACGGATGCATTCAGGGTTGGGTGAATGTTGAGCCTCTGTGTATGTACTTAACTGACTGTAGACAGAAATGAATTTTGGATCTCTGTTTATGTGAATGGAAAATGGAAGATGAGATATGCCTTCTTATACACTTTTGTGATACGGAAAAGGAGTTTGGAACATTCCCGGGCCTCCCAAATAAAGTGAGCCAAGCCACAGTGAATGTAGGGTGGGGGATAATTGCTAATTTGAAGTGCAGAAGCACCCTTTAGCCATTCTTTCTTCTCTCAGAGATGCTTTGGCAACCAATTCCATATAATCGCGGGGTAGATCAGACTTCTCTCTCTTTGAGCCATTGCTTACATCTCATCAGGTCACACCTAGTTCCATTTTTATTCTTGCATATTTATATAGCGCAAACTCGACCTGAAAGTATTGGAGTGCTTTACATGAGCACCAGTTACGTTACACAAGGACACATTCATTTTTGGTAGGCATGGGGAGATTAAGTGATTTGCCCAGAATCACAGGATGCTGAGCCGAGGCCAAGGCTTGAACCTGGATCCCCAGCTCCAAAGTCGGCAGCTCTGGCCAACCTGCATCCTGGGTAATTTGTAGAACAAATATAGTGGCTAGGAGAGCTTGTGTGACAGATGTCAGGACTGCAAAGCAAGAGCAGAGACAGGCTGATGGAATCCACGTTTGGGTCTGACAACAAGATATACACTCAGCTTGGAAATCCAGGACATTTTGCCAGTTTCTCTTGACCAAGGACAGGGATGCAGCTGTGTGTCCAGAGTGAGGAATCCTTATTGCCAGCTCCCATTCAGGTCGAAAAGTGTTGCATTCTGCCACAAGTGCTGTCTGAAAACACTGTGAGGGGTGGAGCCTACCTGCTGACCAAAAAGTCTACTAGAGGTACCCTGGCAGAAAAGTGCTGCCTAGATGAGGAATCCACAGCCCGTTGGACTAGACAAGAGGAGCTGAGCAGGAGAGACTGCACAACTGACAAGCTTGGGCAGTATGTGTAGTCCAAGGGAAGGACTATTCTGCCCTTAATTATGATAAGCCAACTTCATCCACAATTGGAATGCAGCTACGGAGTAATCAACCAAGTGACCCTGAACTAAGCAAGCTGCAGACCCGTTAATTGCACATGTAGCTTTGCTTGCGTTGCCCTACTGCCGTGGCCTGGGATTCCTAGTACTCAAACACTAGGATCACGTTAGGCTCACAGTTTCACATTTAGTACCGCTTCAGGATCATTTCAGCCTAAGCTTTGGCCTCTGAAAGACTGCTCCCTTGCCCCCAAATAATCACCATCATGCCTGAGGTGGGGGGAACTATTCAGTACTGTTTTGGGGGAAGGTGGGCGTTGTTTGGCTATGAGTAACGAGTTCTCAAAAGATCTGTAGGGTTTATGGAGTGTAGTGGCTCCACTTGCATTGTCTGTTTTTGCCAGGTGGCTGATTTCATTTGCCATATCTGTTTTACTTTCTGGCTGCCCTGAAGTGTGCTAAGCAGATGAGCATGCATCCACCAAAAACAGGCAACGGAGTTGAGAGCTTGAAAAAAAGGGTACAACTGTGTTAGCAGTAACCCCCCTTGCAATATCTGCTACTGTGAGACGCATAGTTTGTAGTCACTATGGTGACTGCTACCATGGACTGCAAGGCCCACAAACATCCAGGACTGTAGAATATCATAAGACTGGCAGGAGTCAGGATTGGTGTGGTTTACTGGGTTTGGGGCGTGCACCACAGACCCTCCCCTTGTTAATGCCGTGCACTTATTACAGAACCTGTCTATACTCAGCAGACGATTGGGTCACGAGCCGATTTTTGGTGGGTTAGGAAAGACCGAGCAATAAATAAAGATGCCTTTAAATTATGAGTTTATCTTGTCACATCTGCCGGTGCTTCAAAGACAGATGTCAAATATCAGGCTATGTCTTCTGACAAATTGCCCCTTATTCGTTCAACATGGGGATTGGTGCTTACTTTTTGTTTTCTGACTGTAAAGTGAGAGGAGTTTTTAAAGTAAATTATGTGACAATCTTGCTGGAGTACAGGGAGTGTGAAAAGAAAGGCTGTTTTTTGCAACACAACAAAATGTAAAGACCTGTAAATGAACTGTATGCATTCAGCAGTTAGGAAAGTAAAAATGAAGCACATTTTAGTAATTCTGAAGTGTGCTGGAAACAGAGATTTTAATAGGATCCAAATAAATCAAGACACTTGTATTTAATGATGCACAACTGATAGTCACAGAAACCCGATTTCTGCACATTATCATTTGTGTGCTATATGCATTTATCAGTAAACTGTATGTACACATTTAGTGGCCATTTCAATAGGAAATATGCAGTCTGTAAATGACAATGTGCAATGCTTTAGTTACATGCACAAATCTCTCTGCATCATGTCCATTAAAGGTGGGGGGTGCAAAAGTTAGTTATTCAAAAACATGGGTCTTGGTTCTAAAAAGTTAGGGAAGCACTGCAGTAGACTGTTGTATTATTTTTCACTTTTAGTGGTGTATAGTGATTAAAGTAGTTTTCCTTTTCAAAAGGATCAAGCACCGACTGGCCATTGATTTGTAGTCCAGACCACCTCCCTGAGTAAGCCTTGGACTGCTGAACTTCGTTACCCTCAGAGTCAAGTGTCAAACCAAAGGGGGTACTTGTATATCAGTTTGGGGTCTTAATAGTAAGGAGGTCCCTGGACACCAGAAGTCCTGCCATTAAAGTAGAGCCCAGTAACCTGATTGTCCTGAGACTCTATGCCCTCCTGCCACCCAGCCAGTTCCCACACCATCCAAGTCACCAAGTAACTTTGCTGCTAAGTAGTCTAGTCCAACAATGTAATGAAAGGTGGCCTGTGTATTTATCAATGACTGAGATTCATTCAAGTATTCTACCCATCACTTTTTGGTTTCCCACATCGTGAGTGACTCTTTCATTTGGTTCTAGCCAACAGAATGTTACATCCGTGCAAAGTGATGTTAGCTAAAAAGCAAGGACAGCCTGGAGGTGTACCTCATGACATGGAGCCTCTTGGCAACTTTGTACACGTATTTGTAATTCTAGTTTAAACTTGTTATTCTTATTGTTAGTGGAGGGTGTATAAATCACATTGGCCACGGTACAGACCGCATCCTTAAATTTCATCCTCTAACCTGCCAAAACAGTTAAGATCAATATCACCACCAGTCCTTAAGTCTGTTATGGGCAAGCCTCACGCAGTCTGAACAACGTTCAACAGATCCCGAGTCCTTGCTCTGTGGGAACCGGATGGCGACAGTTCGGTCGACAATTTCCAGACCGGCATGGTACGCAGATGGAGTTGTTCACATTGCGTCCTGGAGTTGCGAGTAATTGAACTGTCGCCATCTGGTTCCCACGGAGCAAGGACTCAGGATCTGTTGAACGTTGGTCAGACTGCGTGAGGCTTGCCCTTAACGGACTTAAGGACTGGTGGCGATATTGGACCTACCCCTTGGAAATACATTCCCTAGAAAGATTGAGCTAGTTATCGAGACGAGTCCCCAGACATGACCATATCCTGACCAGTGGATGGATATCTCCTGGTAATAAGTCAGACGACTATTGTCCTGAGGAGACCCCGAGATTCGATAGGGGTCGAAACGTCGACAAAAGTTTTCACCTGGTTATCTTGAGCAATGATTGCCTTACATGTTGTAATAGGATATACACATGTAATCTCTTTGTAAATATATAAACCAGTGAACCTTTATATATTGCTTCTTATGTGTACAGTTTTTGATATATGTTTGTCACACTTGAGCACAGCGTCACCTGCACTTATGTTATTCATTTGAAGATTACGTGCATATAGAACAGTTTTTGAAAATATGAAAAAAATAAAAAAGAGAAATTACCACAGAAATCCTTTTGTCAGTCTATATATAGATTTACTTCTACTTTTGTTTGTACTTATGTTTGTATAACACAAGAACCAGAGTGTGAAGGTACCACCTGGTATTTTGGACTAATTACATTGAATGGTGGGTTTCCCCGTACTGATGCAAGAGGGTGGCCAACATATATATATTTTTTTAAAAGAGTCCCATGGCTGACACTGTGTTGTATATAAAGATTACTGACCCCAGTCCCCGTGGACACAAAAGGGGTTATCCTTGTGAGAATATATACTTGCCAAATACAAGCACAACAAAGACGTTACATCAATTTTCCCAGCCTATTTAGACTCAAGTCTGCAATGGAAATTTCGGAACTAACTGTAAAGCCCACGCTGCTGAAAGCATTACAATGCCTTAAACGCAGATTGTGCTTTATGAGCATGGGGGCATGCCACAGAGGCTCTCCATTGGCATAGATCCCTAAAGAAAGAGTGCTCTCATGAAACACTTGAGGCTGGCATGTTAGGGCCACCTCCCAAGGTGAAGCAAGGGTGGTGACAGTGTACAGGTGCCTTGTTCATAATGCAAAAACCGAGCTTGAGTGAGGGGACAAGTTTCTGACGGGCACCACGTGCTACCAGCAGCTACAACAGAAAGATAATATGTTTGGTTGTGTACAGAACACACACACACACACATGCCATAGTGCAGATGCACATACACAATCAGGCAGAGCAGAACACCTAGAGGCATCTGTAATATGGCGACCAACTCACCTAGAGACCCCTCTGCTCACAGACAACACATGCAGTCACCCATGTTCACAAACACATAGAATCACACATACCCAGAAAACACGTAAGCAGTAACAGACAACACACTCCCTGGAAAACAAGATGGAGGACATGTCCGAAATCCTCACAAAAATACCACAGGAAAGTCATGTGAGTGATATCTAGTGCCTTCAGTTATAAGGCTTTAATGTTTGGCTGTCCTGACCAACACAGAATAGTCTTGATCCTGATCATGTTTCTCACCAATTCTAGTGCTTTGTATTATTATAATGCATTCCACTACATAATCTATTTAGCTGAAGCTCACAGTCATCACAGAGATTCTTGGCACTACATAACACAGAGGTCTTCAAACTTTTGGATGCCGAGACCCCCCATTTTCAGGTGTAAGGACCCCCTCCTGACAAAAATTTCTAAACCTGTAGGCAGGGCTACTGGAATTATGAGGCAGATGAGGACCAAATTACGCGACAGGCTTGACTAAATTGTGTGGGAAGAAAATTTAAATAATGTTATGCCGCGTATTTTGGGATAGCATTGCTTCTTTAGTTTGGCATTTTTTACACACAGTAACACTGAGGAAAGATTTCACCCCATCAGTACCAGTTTATAACCAAAATACAGTAATTATCAGAAAGATGTCTAGTCAACCTTTGTGAAGGGCATTTAACTCTGCAGGAGTAAGTGCTGCCACATTAGAAGCTCACCTGGCCCTGGCCATGAGCAGCAGGTGTCCCTTAAAACCCTGGCGGTCTTGTGCAGATTTAAGCAGTTTACCGATGCTGCTTTCCTCTCACCCCCTCCCTTCCATCCCTCTCTTCTCTCGTCTCCCAACCCTGGATCCCTCTCTCACTTTGTAGGCCATTTTCTTTCACCCCTTTTACAACTTCTGAACTCCCCCATGCAACCTCTCACTTCACCTTAAATCACCTCTTGCCATTCTGTCTTTTCACTGCCCTCATCTCTAACAGACTCTCACATTTATCTCATGGCCTCTCTGGCCCCGTCACCTCCAGTGCCCCTTAGCACTTCTCATTCACCTCAGTCTCTCCATTCAAATTTTTGTCTATTTGTATCTTACACCTCTCCAGTCCCCCCATTCATCTTTCACATCTCCTCTTTGTTCTTCCACACTTTCTTGAACCAACGTCCCTCTCCCCAGGTTACCTCAGCACCAGTGCCTAATTTGAGCAGGTGGTATCCGGTGCTCCGCACTGGCACCTAACTGTGCACACTGGCACTATGACAGACTTCCACATGGTGGCTCTGTCTGTGTAATTTAGAGATGAGCAGAACAGCTGTTTATTAATTCAATATACATTAAAAACGATAAACTCCTGACACCCATGCCATTCTTATAGCTTTGGGGGCTTGAAATAGTCTGAATAGTCACACTTGTACGAGTGTTAAGGTTGGTAATTGCA
Organism: Calotriton arnoldi; assembly: GCA_963921515.1. Lineage (NCBI taxonomy): Eukaryota > Metazoa > Chordata > Amphibia > Caudata > Salamandridae > Calotriton > Calotriton arnoldi. The sequence goes on along the minus strand of CAWUFW010002390.1, from coordinate 2,122,762 downwards.
TAGGTATTGTCATTGGCCGTGCAGACCAGGCAATGGGTGGGTGGTTAAAGTTGCAGTGGCCGACTGGTGAGGGCCCGACACATGTTTTATTACAAATTAATCACTGCTCAGCACCCACCCCAGTACTCCCTCTCTTCCCCTATCGCTGCTGTCTCTGACCCATGTTGCATCAAATTATCTTTTAAGGTCACAGATCATCTCTCAGCTATCTTCTCTCACAGTTTAACAGTAGCCCTCATCTTTCGCTCACACTCGCATCTTGCGTGTCCGCACTTCCCTTCGTCCAGAGCAGGGTGGGCAAAAAGCCTGTATTCATGGCTCTGCCAATGCAGCAGTTTAACAAATGGTTCGCTAAGCCTACATACTCAGTGCTTTAAAAATTTTACGACTCCAGCACATCCACAAGACCAAATTCTCACGACTTGGAGTGCCGAGATGCAATGGGACTTGTATATTGTATTGTAATTGCATTTATATAGCGCTTACTACCTCTGACGAGGCGTCGAAGCGCTTTTTCGGTGAGTAGAACTCTACTCAAGGACCCATAGAGGATTAGTGTTGAATTAGTATAGTGAAATATGAAAGTAATTTAAGTGGTGGATAGGTTAGTCAGTTATTTGGATTTGGAAGGATAGCAGAAGGATAGAAGAGGAAAAAAGGTTTGTATTTATATAGCGCTCATTACCCCTGATGGGGTGTTGAAGCGCTTTTTTCGGCGAGTAGCACGCTACTCCGGAAACCCATAAAGGATTGATGGTGAATCAGTAAGGTGAAATATGAAAGTAATTTGAGTGGTGGATATTAGTCAGTTATTTGGAGTGAGGAGGATAGCGGAGGGATAGAAGGGGAAGAAAGGTTTGCATTCATATAGCACCTGTTACCCCGGATGGGTGTTGAAGCGCTTTTCTGGTGAGTAGCACACTACTCTGGAACCCATAAAGGATTAGTGTTGAAAATTAGTATAGTGAAATATAAAGTAATTTGAGTGATGGATATGTTATTCAGTTATTTGGACAGAGAAGGGTAGATATTTTTGTGATGCATAGTATAAAAGACACATTTTGACTGAAGCATTCTGTACACGTAGTTTTCTTTTCTGCTAAATATAATCATGTATATTTTATACACAAGGTTTTACTCGGGTAGTTAGACTTGAGAGTGTTAAATAAAATGGCTTTCCTGACCTTCCATGCAAGACAACAACATTATTTGTAGGCGAATAGCATTTTGAATAGAGGTTACCGAGTGCATATGGGTTTCCTTCAGACAAACTATTTTTATATTAGAGAGCATTTGCATCCCTCTTTTATCAATGGGTTTTCGAATGCCAGCATTGCAAGAGGTTACTGCCACAGAGTTTGCCTCATAATGCAACATACTTTCCTTTCCTTGTTTCATAAGTTGGTCTAGTATGTCATATAATGCTGTCCTCTATTGTCGCATAATTCCAGCGACTCTGCCTTAAGAATCTATGATGCGGGTATTGAGAACACGTTGATAAAAGATATTATTTATATATATACATACATACATACTATGATGCTCTAGTTAGAGTAACTACTAGGGTTAGATGTTATCCTTCAATGGTGATGGCATTGACAGAATAAGGTACTATGGGGTAGGGTAACTGTGCAAATATAAGGTGCCCTGCATGGGAAAAGCTTTCTGCCATGTAGTGACAGTAAGTGCATAAACTACTCTATCATGTGGCGACAATGTGACTAGAGTGCTAGATGTTTTGTCAGCTAATGGGTTCCTTAAATTGAATATCAAATTCTTATGCCGTTTTGAATTTTAAAGAGCATTATACATCATCTGTAGAAGACGACTTCACGATTCCTAAATAATTTTTTTTTCCAATTGTTGTGTTTTATTTTTCACTGAGCGATGTAAAACCTATCGAGTATATTTTTAAAACAGACACTTCCGCCGCACACAACTGTGACAGAAAATAATTATTAAAAGGCACTGATTGGCAGGTGCCACATCAGGGTGGGGGCGCTGTGACGAACCTGTGGGTGCTACCAACAGATTTATAGCCATGACCTGCGCTTCAATCCTGGAGCCTTTTATGAGTTACATATTCTTTAAATCTCATTTGTGTGACCTTCCAGCCTGGCTGCGTGGACAGAGCCCATTTACAAACAGATGCTGCTGCTGCTGCCTCCTGCTGGAAAACATAAAGCAAATATTTATGGAAACCCAAGCGCTAAGGGCTGCGATAGCACCTATCACTGACAGAGCACAGTGGGGTAGACCGTTGTGGGAACTCAGAGCAGAAGCCTCTCTGAATACCACGTTCAGTATACAGGCAATAGAACGCTTCAAAAATATGTCATTAAAAAGTGTCTCAAAGTTCACTGTAAACAGGAACAATTTTATATTAATAAAAAAATTAAAAATTACAGTGATAGTCAATTCTTGTGATGAGTACATAAGAAGTATCATGTCTGCTCGAAGAGCACCAGAACCCCATGAACAAATTAAGAGGAAATTGTACCTAGGTTAAAAATAGACTTCTGTTTATTTCTAAGGATCCACGTGCTAAGGCCATCTTCCGCTGCCAAGGGCGGAAGAACTCGAACACCAAAAACAACGTACACCTACTGTACCAAGAAGGAACGGAAAAAACGTATAACATCAGATGGGCTACAGAATTTAAAAAAATCACCACCATGGCAATCCCAGCCATCAAACCTTTTCTTTCTATGGCTTTCCACCAATCAAACCGACATATTTCCCTTTAACTGCCATTCTCCGTTCTAGAGTTACCTCGGGTGGCCAGCAGTCCAGAATGCCTTTCTGTTCAGAAAAAAACCTTTTAAGATGTATGAATGTTTTTTTCGTTCTTGGTTAATTTCATTTGTGGTTGAACTGTGACATTCTTAACTTCCTGGAGTTATATTCACAGCTGCGTTTGATAGGACTGTTTAAATGTAAGGAATAGGCAGAGTAGGGGCCCAGGGGTACTGGAACGAGAAAAAGAAAGCCTTGGTAACCAGTTTACAAAGGCATGTAAATATGCAAATGGTCTTTAACGACCTGTGAAACACTCGGCGTGCAGAGATAAGACTCCAGACACTGCCCAGCCGAGCCCACAGCAGCTCGAGCTGCACTGCAGCAGCCCGGGCTGAGACACAGACGGGGAGGAGGGGGGCTGAAGCCCTTGTAGTGCTATGGGCCTCGGCAGAAGTGTGACTGGGAATGCGCGACCCCCTTTGTATCACTCCACGCCCTCCCTGGGGGTCGCGCCCCACAGTTTGAAGACCCCTGACATAACAGATGTTTATTGTTACCCAACTCTGTCATACTCATTTTATTTGGGTGGGCTTAAAGACTGAGTGGACCCGTAAGGACTCTAACTTGTGACCTAGGAATGAAACACAGACACCTGCCGTGAATGAATTAGCCCACCAAGTCATCAGACTATGCCTTTGTTCTTTGCCTCATTGAGTTTGCACTGAAATGGACATTTCTCCCATTGCCATGTTCCCTAATCCTCTGAACCAAACACCATTTCTATTTCTATCCCATTACTTTGCACATTCTCAATCACTATACAGTTAGTAATTCCACTTAGAAGGAGGTTTTGAAGATTAGTGGTGCTAAAAACCTCCCTTGGTTTAAGCATGTTGCGAGTTGGTTTACAGCTCTCGGTATGACAGAATCATGGGAACATCCAGAGAAGACAAATAGAGAAGATTGTCCAAAGTTGAAGATTAGGAATTGGGCGGCTGTGGAAGAACGTTATGCCACTAGGTCAGCAAATGGCCAACTAACTTCACAATTTTTATGTGTTAAGCCATCCCCTTCCTTTGAACCCTTCCTGGATCAAATCACGCCACCACTTGCAAAAAGCTTATACGTCAGATTTAGGAATGGTAACCTTCTACTACGGTTTCCTAGTAACCGAACCACAGGACTATCTCTAGAACTCTGTCCCGCATGTGCTAAAACTTTGGATACAGAAGAGCACATTCTCTTCGTCTGTATAAAAAAATCAAAAGATCCGTAGGAGATGGATACGACCGACTTGCTTAAACATTGGAGCTAGGCAACATCAGGTTGCCTACCGAATCCTGAAGACTGATACCACAGGACCAATAGTTTACGGGGTCAGTCGTTTCCTATTCTCGTTCTGGATCAAGCGAGAAAAGCTTCTGCACATAGCTGGAGTCGATTGCTAATATCAAAATTTAACCCTTGTGATCCCGAAAATTGATTTATTGGCACAAATGAATTGTACGCTGTCAACAAAAACTTTTTATCATCGTTACCTTAGTGTTGTGCTTTTTAAATGCTTACTGATTTACATGTTATTAGTTGACAACTGCTTTTAGACTTTTAGCTATGCCTTTTTTTAATCTATTTTAGATATGTCTGATGACTTTTTATCTTGTTCAATTGACTTAAAACTTAAGTCTTGTTTGTACTTGTATTTGTATACTTTGATGGTTTTAAGAAAATAACCGAATAAAGTTATTCGAAGATGTTTGGTTGTGTACAGAACACACACACACATGCCATAGTGCAGATGCACACACACAATCAGGCAGAGCAGAACACCTAGAGGCATCTGTAATATGGCGACCAACTCACCTAGAGACCCCTCTGCTCACAGACAACACATGCAGTCACCCATGTTCACAAACACATAGAATCACACATACACAGAAAACACGTAAGCAGTAACAGACAACACACTCACAGGAAAACAAGATGGAGGACATGTCCGAAATACTCACAAAAATACCACAGGAAAGTCATGTGAGTGATATCCAGTGCCTTCAGTTATAAGGCTTTAATGTTTGGCTGTCCTGACCAACCCAGAATAGTCTTGATCCTGATCATGTTTCTCACCAATTCTAGTGCTTTGTATTATTATAATGCATTCCATTACATAATCTATTTAGCTGAAGCTCACAGACATCACAGAGATTCTTGGCACTACATAACAGATGTTTATTGTTACCCAACTCTGTCATACTCATTTTATTTGGGTGGGCTTAAAGACTGAGTGGACCCGTAAGGACTCTAACTTGTGACCTAGGAATGAAACACAGACACCTGCCGTGAATGAATTAGCCCACCAAGTCATCAGACTATGCCTTTGTTCTTTGCCTCATTGAGTTTGCACTGAAATGGACATTTCTCCCATTGCCACGTTCCCTAATCCTCTGAACCAAACACCATTTCTATTTCTATCCCATTACTTTGCACATTCTCAATCACTATACAGTTAGTAATTCCACTTAGAAACAACAACTACAGTATTAAGCGTTTCATAAAAAAGATTATTATAATAATTTGTATTTTATTATTATCATCATTATTATTAGCCTCAGTTGGTCCTCAATTTATCAACCTTGTTCCTATCAAATAGTGAGTTAGACCTTCCGGAATTCGAACTTGTGACCTCAACGTCACAGCAGATGGCATTGATTAGTATTTTAATCACTGAGCCGTCCTTTTGCCTTTGTTTCTATGAGTTTTCACTCCAGCAGCTTTATTTTTTTTTTTGCTAAAATGTTTTTTTTTGTCTTTCCACCGTGTACCCGACTCCTCTCCTTTTAAATTATTTAAACCTAATCTTTATTTATATTTTTGTATCCATTTTGTTGCAAAAAAGAATTTTGCCACAAAAATGCTTCAACGGTTTCTGTAAAAACGCACCGTTTCATTTTTTTTTATAAAACAATGAAAACAAAGATACATTTGGTATTTATGGTGCTGACCATTTGATTTGTTATTGTTTTGCTTCTTTATGTATGAAATACCAAATGTGACTCTATACTAATTACCGCACAGACATGTTCCTTGACTGTATTGACTTTTTCTTACAGACATGAATACCCTCTTAATCTGATAAATTAGGAGAAAAGAAACACAAATCACTGCGAATAAATAGCTTCTTTGTAAGATCAAGACGTTTTCTCACAGAAAATATCTGCTGTACTTCGATGTGCTTATTTCAGTTATTCCTTATTCTGCTGTGCTATGCACACAGGCAGCAGCAGTAAATGCCTTTCCACAACATGGACTCTGTAAAGACGAGGTTTACTTTACTATCACGCTCCAATAAAATGAGGTAATTCTGTCCTAATGGCTGAGCTCCACATATCATGCAATAACCTCGTATTTCCCACATCAAGCAATGTTTTATTCCTACAATTATTAATTCCAGTCATAACTTCTTTCACAATTAATTGTGCATGATTCCACTTCAGCATCATTAAAGCAAACCAAAGCTGATTTCTAAAATAAAAATCGCCACTTTTAGAAAAGTTGCATTACGCCGCCCTGCCGTTATAGTTTGAGTGATTAAGGCCCTACTGACTGATAGGCCTCAACCTTAGAATGGAGAGCCTGTCATTTTCCAGAGAGACCCCTTCACACATGGAAAATCTTGAAACGCCAAAATACACTCATGCTCGTTGTAGGTACTTATGTGTTCCTTTGGGGACTAGTTCTTTTATTTTTTTTCTTTGCCTCTGCTTGTGGATTGTAATGATGAGTTCGGGTTTTGTTTACTTTGTGTCGGCTTGATAAAAGAAACGTTTGCAGCCTCGTTTCATCTTTCTTCACGGCCGCCAAGCTCTTTTGTTTACTTTGGGCGCTGTGTTTCTGCTTCACCCATCCTCTCTCACGTTCATCCCGCCTCCCCTCTTCCCCCCTACCCAGGTCAATTTACATTCTGCTGGCATAGTTCACCTCTCCCTGCAGGGATGGGGTGCTTCTGGTCCCCTAAGAGTGAGGCTGTGCGTTGCTCCAGTGCCAATCCGTCCGCACACCTCTCCATGCAGGGATGGGGCGCTTCGGGTTCCCTAACACTGAGATTGTCTGAATGCCAGCCTGCCCGTGCACCGCTCCAGGCAGGGATGGGGCACCACGGCCCCCCCTAACACTGAGGCTGCCAGTCCGCGCACCTCTTCTTGCAGAGATGAGGCACTTCAGGCCCCCCTTACACTGAGGTTGTTTTGGCTAGTCTGCCGGCGCACCTCTTCCTGCAGGGATGGAGCGCCTCGGGTCCCATTAACAGCGAGGAGGCATGTTGCTTGGGTGCCAGTCTGCCTGCATAGCGCACTTCTCTCCTTGCAGGGATGGAGGGCAGCAAAGGACCCTTCCTTACTTCACCAGCTATGTTTGCTTTACAAAAGGCACAGACAGCAGCTGTGGGTATACGCAGGAGGCAGGGTCTGCACTTATTGGAAACACAGCACGTTAAGAAGCAACCATGGGTTATTTCAGCTCACGTTCAAGATAACAACATATTTAAAAGCCAATGCACGCGCTCGAAGTCCTTTCCTAGGCTGATTTGCTTTAACCTTGCATCGTCCCACCAGATGCTGCCGTTACAGTGCAGGAAGACATAAGTACAACAAGCATTTGCAAAGCAATAGGACTCGCATTAGTGAAAGTTTGAGCTATTGGCGTTGCAAATAATAATGTTTGTTAGATTTTTTTTTGTTGTGGTTTAAATGTTTTTATTGTCATTTTGCATATATATAACACAGGGATACACATCAATGCTCATTCCGTGCAAGGACAACACTATGAAATCCCAGCTGATTAAGTAACAAGAAAATAAACAAAAACTGCGAACCCCTCCCTAACCCATACCGCGTCTGTGCCATGTGGCATTCTTCAGCGTCTACTGTCTATGTCCATGTTCGCCTGGTGCTGTGTCGGTTGATGCACTCGAGAGCCGCAGGACCCGTAGGTAGCGGGGGCACATCAACTCTCGGAACTCCTGAGATAAAAGTGAGATGAACGGTTTCCAGAGATCCTGGAAGGATGTCTCCCCCTTATTAGATGTGAATGAAATTTTCTCCATCCCAAGAACAAACCAAAGGCGGTGAAGCCATCCCAGGTGGGTTGGGATGTGAATAGAGCCCCAGTGGGAGAGGACATTTTGCAGCGCGGCCCCTAATGCGATGCCCATCTGCCTGCCTTTCAGCGATTTCAGAGGGTATGTCAGAGGATTAGATAGACCTAGTAAGATGAAGACGGGAAACTTGGGGAGTTGTGTCTCGAAATGTCGGTCAACCTCGTCTATAACTTGTGACCAATAGTCGCTAATCTGCGGGCAGTCCCATAGTAGGTGGACTAGTGTCCCGGTCTCCTGGCAACCCCTCCAGCAGTGCAGGCTCTTGGATGGGTCTATCTTGTGTAATCGTTCCGGGTGAAGTACCAGTACGTCGTTATTTTCGTCAGTGTTTCAGTTAGGGCTGTGTGTCGAGCCGTGTGACGGGATCTATAGTAAATACTTTCCCATTCTTTGTGTGTTAGCGTTCTCCCTCCCACCTAATCTGGTTGGTTTTGTGAGTATGAGCTGAGCGCTGAACTAGTAGGGTGTAAAGTGTGGAGATCAGGCCTTTACTAGAAGTGTTTGTAACCAGCCATTTCTCATACACGGTAAGATGCTGTTGCGTATTAGCTCTATTGTCCGGGTGGGACAGCCAATGCCTGAGCTGCAAGTACTGTAGGCGTTCAGACTCTCCTAAGTTGAAGTCAGACTGCAGTTGCGGGAACGGCATTATCCCGTCTTAATCGATCATGTGGCCCATTGAGCGACAGCTAGATTGTCTCCATTTGGGGAAGGCTCCGGGGGGCATCCCAGGAGTGAATTTCGGGTTGTCAAACAAGGGCGTCATGGGGGACGGGAAGGAAGTAAGCCCGTGACGAACACCACAGCTGTCCCAAGCCGTCATAGTAGGCTTCGTGATCGGGACAGGTAGAGACTCCTGGGTCTGTGCGTCTTCCTTAGGAAGGGGATCTTCCAAAGTGAGGTTCCGGCCACCGCTCTGTCCTGGAAGAGCCAACGGCGCTCGGACTCTGCCTTATTCCATTCAACCAGATATCTCATTTGTAAGGCCTGGTAGTAGAGTTGGAGGTTCGGCAGGCCGAGACCCCCCATGGAAGTGGGGAGGTAGCTCTGCTCTTTCCTCATCCTTGGTTTCGTCCCTGCTCAAGTAAAGCGATGTAGTTCGGATTGTAATTTGGTAATCATTCCGACTGGGGGATCTAGGGGGAGTGTCTGGAAGACGTAAAATATCTGAGGCAGGATAGTCATCTTTATGGCCGCGATTCTCCCAAGCCAAGAGATCGGGTAGTGCGACCACTGCCCTAATTCTGCTTTGATTCGCCTATGTAAAGCGCGATAATTAATGAGGGAAGTATTTTGGAGAGAGGGTCCGATCCTCACGCCTAGGTAAAGTAAAGCGTCCCGCTCCCAAGAGATTGGGAATTGTTTCGCTAAGGTAGCGATCATGTCCGGAGGGAGCGAAAGGCTCAGAGCCTGTGATTTGGAGAGGTTGATTTTAAAACCTGATACGGCACCGAATGCCTCCATCTCAGCTAGGAAGGTGGGAAGTGAGACCAGCGGGTTAACCAGGGACACCAAGATGTCGTCTGCCTAGAGGTTAATTTTGTGTTCTTCCCCCCTGAAAACTATGCCCTGTATCTCGGCAGTGTCACGGACCCTCTGAGAAAATGGTTCCATGAATAAAGCAAATAATAGGGGGGACATCCGGCAACCTTGGCGGGTCCCTCTACAAATGGGAAATGGCGTAGACAGAAGCCCATTTACATACACTGAAGCTGAGGGGGAATGGTAGCAATTCAACACCCAGGTACGGAATCTCTTGGGGATCCCGAAGTGGACCAGCACCCGTTCGAGTAAATGCCAGTGCACTCTGTCGAATGCTTTCTCAGCATCAACCCCAAGAAGCATATAATGATTGGGAATTTGCGAGGCTTTCTCAATTAGGTGCAACACCCTCTTTGTGTTATCACTGGTTTGGCGCTGGGGGATGAAACCGGTTTGATCCGGGTCTATAATGTACGGGAGTTGGGGTCCTAGTCGCGAGGCAAGGATGCTAGTGAATAGTTTAAGGTCAACATTAAGGAGCGAGAAGGGGCGATCTGAGGAGAGGGGAGACATCCATTACCACGGGGCATTGCATCGCAATGCCTTTACATCGCGGGTATTACAACGCAAGTCGTTACAACGACTTGCGCTGGATGGCGCTCTAACCTAAGGAATAGTATGATTTACTATTCCAACACCTTCCCTACTGTACGTAGACTGGTGTTGGAATAGTAAATCATACTATTCCTAAGTCCAGCGCAAGTCGTTGTAACAACTTGCGTTGTAAAAACTGCGATGTAACGTACCGCGATCATTTTGATCGCGTTGTAACATCACATATTCATGAGCCGCAGAGCTGTCTGTCCTTGCCGGGTTTGGGAATAACAGAGATAGTGGCGGTGAGCATATTGGGAGGGATCCCTCCAGAGGACGAGAAGCTATTAAATAACCGGGTTAAAATGGGGGCCAGTTTTGCGCCGAACATCTTATTAAAAAGAGGGGAGAAGCCATCGGGGCCCGGAGACTTAGCAGCGCTAAGTCTAGAGATTGCAGAAATGACCTCCTTAATTTGGATGTCCTGCTCTAGTGCTTCAGCCTGGGCCAATGTGAGGGATGAAGCATGTGCCTCCCTTAAATAGGCGTCGCAGGTCTCTAAGTCTAGCTGTTGGTTAGTATACAGCTCTGCGTAAAATTGTCGAAATGCGTCCGCGATGGCTACGTTCTCAGTGGCAACCGAGCCAGACGGGTCTTGAAGCGAACGACCCGCAGAGCGCTGCTGCCGTGCCCTGAGGCGGGCAGCCAGCAAGCGCCCGCCTTTGTCGCCACCTGTGTAATAGTTGTGTCGGAAACGCAAGGCCGCGTATTCGGCCTTATCCAGATCTATACTGGTCAACTGGGCGCGCGCAGCGGTCAGCTGTCTCCAAACCTGTGCGGCCCCAGTGCGTTGATGTATGCCCTTCAGTTCTTTAACCCGCCCTGTTAATTGCTCCCTCTTCTCCGAGCGCAATTTGTTGTCAGCTGCGGAGATTGCGATGAACTCACCGCGGTCACTGTGTTGAGTGCCTCCCATAGTGTGGAGGTTGCTATATCCAGGGTGTCGTTGAAGGACAGATACTCCACGATAGAGTTTTCTATTTGTTGGACCGTCTCTGTGCGAGAGTAATGTGTCCTGCAGCCGCCATGTTCGTATAGGACAGTGTGTAGGGGGGATATTGAGTGTCAGCTGCACCGCCGAGTGATCAGACAGTGCAGCAGGGAGGATTTCAACCGAAGACGTAAGGTGTAGGAGTTCAGATGTACCAAAAAAAGAGGTCCAGTCTAGCGTATGTCTTATGTGAGTGTGAAAAATAATAGTATTCTCGAAGCTGGGGGTGTCGAGTTCTCCAAATGTCGCTAAATACCAAGGGCCCGATTCTGATGCGGGTTGGAAAAGCTTCCCGACCGAGGGCCTGATTCTGATGCGGTTAGGAAGGCCTCCTAACGGCATTTGCTCCTTCCAAATCGGATCGGGAACGTGTCTTCCCGACCGAGGGCCCAATTCTGATGCGGTTAGGAACAAATGTTCCCATTGAAGTCAATGGGAGTTCAACCAAATCGTATCTGGAAGCATCCGGATGCATCCTACTCCGCCGGTCGGACTTTCCCGATCCGAGTGGGTCGGACACCATTTCCCAACCGATTCGGTCGGGAAGCTTTTCCAACCCGCATCAGAATCGGCCCCCAAGTCTCTGAGAGCCTTGCAACCCCCTGGGAAGAGAGACCAGGAGGAACCGAATCTGGATGCGGATCTATCGAGGTTGTTGTTGAGAACCAGATTAAAGTCTCCTCCTATGAGAATATTCCTGTCCTGTGTGGTCAGTGTCTCCGCTAGGGCTGTATGAAGGAATGTCTCCTGCCCCTCATTTGGCGCATATAAGGAAGCTATAACCCCGGACCATGTGCCCACCATCACTCGGAATGCTAGCAGTCGCCCCTTTATCTCGGCTACCTTGTCTCCTATGGAGCCTTTAAAAGTGCGAGAGACCAAGAAAGCCACCCCTGCCGATTTGGTGCGAGTGGACGAGAAATGCTGAGTGGAGAAAGAACTTGATCTAAGCTTGTGATAATCTTGTGGCAAAAGATGGGTCTCCTGTAAGAGACATATATCAGCTCCGGTGCTCTCCAGATAAGATAAAACAGCTCTCCTTTTCACTGGATTATTGAGGCCTTTAACCTTTAGTGTGACAATGTTCAATGGATTAGCCATCTTTATGTGTGTTATAGGGAGTTGCCCTGAGACCGCAAGGTCGTGCTATTCGCTGGACCGGTGTACCTATTCCCCCGCTGACCAGGGTTAGTTCGTAGTTGTGAAGACGTGAGTGCCGCAGTGTGAGGTATGTACCCCATAACCCCCAAATCACAAACAATAAACAAAGTTTAAACAAGAGAATAGTTAAATTGAGAAAAATACAAAACTCACAGTCTGTGGTTGATAGATTCATCATGGGGTATCTGCGTGGTCGTACTCCCCGCTCCCCCGCCCCGCCGCCCGACCACCGCCCATGAGGCAGTCAATGCGATTCACCCATCTGCTTCAGGAAGGATCCGTATGTGTCAGAGCCCTGGGTAGTGCCTCCACTGCTTCTTGCTGGCCCTTGGCTATGGTGTCCGGATCAGGCTTGGTAATTTTTGATCTTGGGCCCCTGGAGCGCCAGCGCACTATATCTGAGGTGGTGCGTCGAGACGAGGCCTGCTCTGGTCGTTTGTCCGCCTCTGAGTCCAAGCCTAGGACTTTGTATGTCTCCTCATAGGAGGCCATCTGAAGCAGGTGTCCCTCCTAGCGAAAGAGGAGTCGGAAGGGATATCCCCAGGAGTATTCTATGCCTTTGTTGCGCAAAAATGCATTCGCTGGTCGAAAGGTGCGCCTCTTCTGTAGGGTGGACGCCACAAGGTCTTGGTACAACGTCACGGATTGGTTCTGAAAGTTAATGGGGTGTTTCTCCCTTGCTTTGCATAACATCTCCTCCTTCAGTTCGTAGTCTTGGAGGTAAGCTAAAATGTTCCCTGGAGGGGCGCCCCCCGAGCGCTGGGGGCCCACACGATGAGCGCGAGGCATTTTGATTTCGAGGGACGGTGCGGCGTCCAGAATGAAGCAGAACAAGCCGGTGAGGAAGTCTTTGATGTCTGCGCCCTCTGACTTGAGTTGCACACCCCTGACGCGGATGTTGTTGCGGCGGGATCTATTTTCGAGGTCTTCGGTGTGTGCCTGTAAGTCCAGGTGTTGGTCCCTGAGCCGCAGAATTTCTTGCTGAAGCATTTCAATTTCTTCAGTGTGGCTACTACCCTGGTCCTGCAGAGTAGCAACTCTGTCCACCAAGCTGTCCATGTCTTTACGTAGTTCTCGAATGTCGCTCGACAACTCTTTTTTGACCTCCTGTAAATCCTCGCGGAGAGATGCAAACAGCGACTCAAGGAAAGCCCGGCTCACCGGTCTCGTCCTCCTCAAGATTCTGGTGAACAGTCTGCACGGTGGGCCCAGGCGTACCGCCTCCTTGCTTGATAAGCATGCCCTTTAGTGATCTGTCTTTTTTGGGCCTGGCTGCAGTCATCTTGTCGGCTTTACAACGAGACCGGGTGATCACCAAGAGCTAATGGTCAGGAGCTGTCCACAGCGGCTGGGGTCCTCTTCTGAACCCAGTCGGAGGCAGTCGTTAAATTTTAAAGTAGCACAGGCGTGTGACAACCCCACCCAACTCCGGCGCTGTCCTAAGGCCGCGGGCCAAGCCCTCAATGGTAGGTATGTGACCATGCAGTTCCCGCGAAGCAATGCGCGGCCCAGGTGAACTAGCGAAGAAGGGAGGGGGGTAGACTCCTGCCCCGCCCCCTGAGTCCACCACCAACGCGGCCCGCTCTCCAGGTGGCCTCCGACAGCACAAACCAGGGTTTCGCCGTGGGTCCCTACCAGAGGGGAGATCCCTCATGTACCGGGTCTGGCCCCAAAACTCCCACTAGGCCTCCTCACCTCCTTGCTTTGTATGAGTACTGCTGGGCCCCTGCTTGCATCCTTTAGCGAATTGCCCAGCTATGGCAGGGAGCCACAAGGGAGTTCCTCCGATCCTCGCCGCTGCAGCACTCTTCTTCCCAGGTCACCGGCAGCACCGCGTCTCCCACTCTGCAGCCAGCGCTGGACAGGCCGGCACCGTTCCGCTCTCACGGAGACCTCCAGTCCCAGGCCTCGCTCCTTCCTTTTCTCGGGTCCTGGCCCGGCGCAGGCCAACGTCCCCAGTCGCGGCCTCCTGGGTCCGCGCACCAGCAGGAGCTGAGCGGTGAAGCAGGTGCAGCCCCACCCGTCGTCAGTGAGCCGCGCCCGGCTCCGATCACCTCTTCGGGCCCCACCCGGGCCGCGGATCTCGTCCGTAGCTGTCAGGGCTAGACGGGCCCAGTTAAGCTCCGGCCGTCATCGGTGCACAGATAGATCCGGGGGGGCCCAAGCACTGTCGTAGCGCGCCGCAGAAGCGCTCTCCGGCCGTCCTCCACCGTCGCCAGGCCGGGTCCCTTCCCTCACTCAGGCATGCATGCGTGATCCGGCCGACCAAGGCCTCGTCTCCTCACTTCGTCCGGGGTCTCCAACCAGGAAGCTGGTCAAGGCGGATCCGTGTAGCGGGCTTTGCGGGCTCTCCCAGTGCTTCGGTACGCCTCAGGAGCAGTTTGGGGGAGCTACGAACCCTGGGTGGCGGTCAATCGGGCAGCGGCACGGGAGCGACGAGGAGAGATGTCTCACTCGGTCGCCATGTTGGGCACGCCTGATTTTTTTTTTTCTTTTAAATCCCAGCAGTAGCATAAGTAATAAAAGAAATTCCACGAAGCAAGGAAAGGGTGCAGTGCCACAGACTGTTAGTAGGTGTCCCTGTGAAGTTGTAAAGGGACTTCTATTAGCCACATAAGGTACTACACCCTTAATGCAATTATATAGAGAAGGATTGCAGCTGAGCATACGTTTCCATTTGTTTTTATTGGAGATGAGATTTTTGTTAGCTTGCGTTTTAAAAATGCACCATTTCCATTGTTGTTTATTTAGCGTAATGCTAAATAAACAACAATGGTGCATTTTTGAAACGCAAGCTAACAAAAATCTCACTTCCAATAAAAACAAATGGAAATGTATGCTCAGTTGCAATCTTTCTCTCTATAATTGCATTAAGGGTGCCCTTTCCTTGCTTTGTGGAATTTCTTTTATTACTTATGCTACTAATGGGGTATTTAAAAAAAAAAAAAAATCTAACTAAACATTATCCATTCATTCATTTTCATCTTTATTCGATTTGAACACAAATCATAAAAGAGTGAGCACAATAAATTGTACGTGAAACATTTCCTAAAACATTTCATCCAGCTCCTACATAGGTATAAATACTATTTACATCAGTTTAATACAGACACGAGGGAGCCCATCGAATAAATAATATCAATCTAAAACTAGGATCTAAAACTACAGTCCCCTCTTGTGATTCTTGATTTCAAAGCACTTCTTAAAAAATTTACCACAGAAAAAAGTGTAAAAACATCCGTTGCTAGTTTTAAAAACAACAGTGCTACCCGTGCCTGTCTGAAACTAGCCTTCCTCAACAGACCCTTCAAAAACCTTTTTCTTTGGTAACCATAGTAAGGGCAGAGGAGCACGAAGTGGAGGGTGTCCTGTGGAGGCCTATCGTCGCAGCCACAGGGCCCTCTGTCTTCGTGTTTTAAAATAAAACCAGATGGTACCGCCAGAAGGTGGTGAAAAAGGTTTAATCTAAAGCGCGAAATTAAAAATCTATCATGCGCACTCAGCATCATTGTCAAATAGGGTTCAATACCCAGAGAGCTTTTGGTTAGAACATGGTCTCTCACTGTCTGTTTAGCCAGTTCTACCTCTTCTCGTTGTGCTAAAGCAAATTTAATATATAAAGCTTTAATATCAGCCTTATCCTTACACCTTATTGAGTCCGGTTTAATAAACAAATCAGGTCACCCCAGCATGTAAAAGGAGTCCCGAACATATTTTACCCAGGGAATTTTCAAAGCATGATCTAGTGAGAGGCAATCTTTCATAACCAAAATTGTCAGGCCAGCCTCTTCATTTGACCAAATCTTAAGCCAAAATAGTAGGGGTTTCACTGCTACCGCATCTGAAATATACTTTACTCCCAACTCCTCATGCACAATGAATGCAGGGGTGCTTTGGGGGACTTTCAATAACCGCTTCATATATTTATTCTCCACCTTTTGCAGGTTGGTGGGCTTGACAAATCCCCATACCTCACTCCCATACAGGGCCTTTGCACAACAGATCGAGTCATACAGTTTTAAAAGAAGAGCAGGGGTCCAACACCCTAATCTGTGCACAAAGTTGGAAATCTGCCCTGCAGATCTAGCCAGGGCAACACACTTGTCTTATAATAGGTGCTTAAAATTCAAGTGCCCATCGAAAAAAATACCCAAATAAGCAAACGCTGGAACCTTGGCTAAAATATGCAAGCCTATTGTATAACTGTATGATCTTACTGGCTTTTTCCCCATTTCCATGACATACGATTTTGTGAGGTTAGGAGACATATCTATATCTTCCATAAACTTCACAAAGCTGTCAATTAAGAGCTGTAGACCATGGAGGGGTACGGGCAAGAAGCACTGCGTCGTCTGCATATAGCAGCATTGGTACAGCTCGTTCACCTATTCTCGGGAAATCCGCTTTTATACCTCGCAAGGAAGCATCTAGGCCGTTAATATAAAGAGTAAATAAAAAAGGCGCTAGTATGCAACCCTGCCTCACCCCACTTGAGCAGCTAAAATAGTCTGTCACTTTCCCATCCTGAGTATATCTCACCGCCGCTATGGTGTTAGTGTGCAGTGTATGAAGAATATTTATTAAAGATGGGTCCACCCCCAGATTACCCAGAGCTGCCCATAGTTTACTGCGGTTTACCCGGTCAAAAGCCGCTGTGAGGTCCATAAAAGCTAAATATAGTGCCCCTGCCCTAGCTATTGTATATTTAGCGGTAATTAAATACAGGTTAAGGCATTGGTCCACTGTGGATTTCCCCGGTCTAAACCCAAATTGGACCTCCGTAACGATGTTTTTAGACTCTGCCCAATCCATCAGTCTATTTAAAATCAGCCTCCCTAAAACCTTTGCCGATACATCTTTCAGGGAGATTGAACGTTAGCAATGTGGACTGTCCCTGTCACCTTTTTTAAAAATGGGCACAATAATAGCAGAGGACCAAGAAACTGCCATGGATGTACTTATTGCTACATTTAATACCCTCGTTAGTATTGGGGCCCATACTTCTATATTACATAAAAAGAGGTCTGGGGGAATCCCATCCGGCCGTAAAGCCTTATTTCTGGTCAGGCCCTCTATGCCCAATGTTACTTCTTCTATCGAGAAGGAGACCGAAGTGCTCTGGAGGGGCCCAACTAGAGGCTGCCAATCAACCTGCCTATGGGGAAAATGATACAGCCCTTGAAAGTGCTGCTGCCATTGGTCTGGCAAAATATTGCAACTTAGCCCTGGCTTATCCAACTCCGCAAAACAAGGGTTATTAATTATCCTCCAGAAGCCTGCCGAGTCCTTCAGTGCAGCGGCCTTCAGCAGCTCGTCCCATGCTGCACGTTGAAGTTTCGTCTTGCAGTTCTTAACCGCCAGTTTATAACTTACACGGCAGGCGGCTACCCATTCCCGATCTCTTGGCGTCTGCTTTAGAGCCCCCTTTAGCACCCTTAGAGCCTTTGAGCAATGATTGTCAAACCACCTGGGATTGTCCCTGGTATGCCCAGTTGAGGGGATATTAAGAAGACTCTTGGCCAATTTGACTATGTTCGTAAAAGCCTCGATTAATTCTTAACTAAACATTATCATTTGCAACACCAATAGCTCAAACTTTCACTAATGCGAGACCTATTGCATTGCAAATGATTGTTTAGTTGGAGCCCTACACTAACTCATGTTTGGCAAAGGTCAGAATTATCTGGCCCACTTAAAATCAGAGCCTAAATGTCATTCAATGTCAATAAATGTATTCGGTTTTAATATATTTGTCCACAGAGTACGCAGTTGTATTCATCACGGGCATTAAAGCGCTTTACTAAAGAAATGGCATAAAACAAAAATTGTATTAGATCAGCGTGAAAGGTAAAAAAAACTAAATTAATAAAGTGCAAGCAGGAATACAACGTTGGTGTAAAATAATAAACAACATCACTACTGTCTCGTTTAGCAATGTTTTGCCTCAAAACGTTACATGAATATTGCAGTGCACAGGGGTAATTCCAATCCGGATTGTGAGCTACATTCGCAGCCAATGTAGTACAAGGGAGGGTGTAGGTGTTCATCGTTCTAGTGTTCGTCCATGTTTGTAGGGTGAAATGTAAACACTTCCGCTTTAATGATCTCATCACGTTAACAGGCCACCAGGAAGTGAAAGATGGGTTTATTTCTGGTTCACACTGGATGTTTACCCATCTCTACACGTTTGTGGTGAACGACCTTCGCTGCGTTTTAACTGCATAATCGTTGTCGAACACAAATGTGACTTTAAAGCAAATATGTCTAATGTGGCAGTTCTGTTCAAATATGGCTGCCACTCGTAATGGAGCTTGGCGTAAGAGAAAAGTTTTTCCAAGATGGCTGCAAATGGACGGAGCTAACGATAGCAAGCAACGTGCTCGGGGAGTGTCGTTCGAAGATGTCCGCACATAGCGGCAATGGCGAGAATAATTTGCGAGTCCATTCTCTTCCACTGTTCGCGGTTTAAACGCGGCACACAAAAGCCATGCATTTCTGCACTGTCTTCGATTCTCCCACGAAATACTTTTTTCCGAGTCCGCAATGAGAGTCTCGGCACCCGCAAAGAATCAACTTCCGGTGTCTAGGTAGGCGTGTTGACGTCAGGCAGAGACGTACGTATAAATAGTGCGTGTGCGCGGACCAGCCCTCTTCCCTATACCCCGGCTGTTAGTGCTGTGTGTGTGAGTGTGTGCTCCTGGCCTCGGCACACATTTCTTATTATTAAAAAATAAAAAAACAAAAAAAAAGCACAAAATCTAAAACTTTAATAAAAAGTCTTTAATTTCTTTTCCTGACCCAAAAAATCGAATATCAAAAAACTGAAAGAGAATTAAACCAACAGCCGGTGAAGCGAAGAATCCGAGCCTCCAGGACCCCAGTAGCCAACACAGGAGTTTGGCAGCAGCCCACGGACGAATTCGTCGCGTTTGAATTTCAACCTCAACCGACGCAGCCGCGCGTGATCCCGCGGAACCGGTAACGTTTGCATGCCCATCGCAATGTCCGTCACGCGGCCCTGTCCTCTGAACGCTCTCCGGCCATGAGGAGCCAGGGTGGCCCTATGGCCGCCCCTTTTGCTGCCTGGTTTCCCAGGGCTGGCGTAGTTGTGAGATCCATGGACGAAGCCGTGCTGGCTAAGTAGCCTGTGGCCCAGACTTTGGCCACACACCTATCCGCCTGTACTCGATAGGTGGGTGTGTTCTGCATATGGATACTGAACCGATCTGCAAAGCAGTGGCCTAGGTTGTGTTCTGCATATGGATACTGAACCGATCTGGAATACAGTAGCGTAGGTTCTATTGGTGCAGTAGCACCGGGGCACATTGACTTGCTTATTGATGTATTTTATAATTGAAAGATCAATCGGGGGAGGGGGGCTGGGAGTGTGGCATTTCCTCCCTTACACTAGGGTGCATGGCACACTGGCCACGCTACTGCTGCATTACTTGATTGCTCCAATCCTACGAATGGTGAGTGAATCATCGTAAAGTCTGTGCTATATGGACATTGATGCTGTACCGTGGAATGGTGTTCCACGTCAACGGCATCTTTCCCCTGCTTGTTTTCCCTGTGTGGACATCCGCATCTGCCACCGAGATGTGTTTGTGTATCCTGTGCATTTCAGCCTGTTGCTGGGAGGATTGCACATATTAGAACTGTCTTGTACTGTTCTTGTCATGGTTGGTGTTGTGCCTGTGAGTATCATCCTGGAAGGCGAGTTACTATGCCTGCTGAGGGGCTATGTGGGTTTCTCCTACATATTAACGTTACTATTATCTCTGGTGTCAAAGTTTTCTCCACGCATGCAGGGCCGTCTGACCCCCCTCCCCCAATCTCCCTTTTTTTTGTGGGGCACATTTTTCCTAGCTTGTAAGGATAATATTCTTTGCCTGCGATACTTCTGTTTGGGTGACTGTTTCATTTTCTTCTGCAGAGAAGGTTGAGCGTCTGGTGCTGCCCTCCGTGTGCAGGATGAATCCGAGCGCCCCTAGTTACCCGATGGCCTCGCTCTACGTGGGGGACCTGCACCAAGACGTAACGGAGGCCATGCTTTATGAGAAGTTCAGCCCGGCCGGGCCCATCCTCTCGATTCGAGTCTGCAGGGACATGATCACTCGCCGCTCTCTGGGCTATGCTTATGTCAACTTTCAGCAGCCGGCCGACGGTAAGTGCCACACGATTCTGGCATTGTATTTTATCACAAATGTCTTGTACCTGTGCTGATGCACTGTTTGAAAACCCTTGTACGATACACGCGTTTACTGCAAGTGGGAGGGGCTCGCGCTTTTGCAGAAGTGGGATACTTTTATATATGTAGTGCTTGATCAGTGGGCTGATCCACTCGTTGCCTCTGTTGTTTTCCTTGTGCCCAGAAATCTCGTGTTACAGAAAATAAATAGATTCATGGGCAGTTGAGCAGTTGCTGCACGGAGGACCCACAGTGTTTGACAGTTTTGCCACTGTAGCGAGTCTCGTATAGTGTGACTGATATATTCTGCCATGTTAGCGTAGAACGGGTAGTATAGATGATTATTGTTGCATTATTAAATGGCATCTCTCGAATCGTGTTAAGTATGCGCCTTTTTTCTTTGCAGTGAGCCATAGAGCAGAGAAATGGGCGTAATTTCAATGTTGAAATCCAATAATTATCTAAATGGATTGTTTTGCTGTGTTTGACTTACTTTGCACGTTCCAGAGGCTGGGTCTGACTTATGTTTTTATTTTAAGAAATGTCTAGGACGTTTAGGAAACACGTACGTGTTTATACTGTGCACAGATGCTCCTATACATACACGAATAAAATAAATATTTGTTTACCTGTATTGTATTTTCCAAAGTACTTTAATGACATTTATTTCACTGGTTAGATATGTGGGCACAGCGAGTCAAAGCAGCAATTGTGTGCCTTCATGACTAGCCGTTTGAATTGAGTGTTGCAGTTACATGTGACTTACGTCCGGGTCTTATGTCCTGTTGGGATTGCATTTCTGGCACAGTAAATATATGCATACCGTTAAACGATTTTACCAAACTTTACGTTTTGTTTATGAATTCGAATTCACATTATGCCCGAGCCAAGTATAGCCTGCCCTTGTTGTAAATATTTTCTCGTTTTACTTCCACCGCTCCAGTTCCGAAAAGGGTCATATTTAAAGCCCGCAGTGATTCGCGTAAATTAAATGTTTCTAGTTCCGACGTTACCGATTGAATACCACTTTAAGCGGAATGCCTTCCTGGCTGGTCTAATAATCTTGAAGGGACATGTCTTAAATCGAAGATGCACTACTTCAAGGAGCCTGGATTATACAACCATTTTTTCGAGATGGCTGTGCAATTTTTGTCGTTGCTGTTACAATTTTATGGACATTAGCGGTTAATATGTCTTTCATTATGATTACACTTTATAGTACTTTAATTCTCTCCACCCTTTCGGTAATGTCAAATGTGCCGACATTTAAATGACAATGAATTCAGCTTCTGTACAGGTGTGATAAACACTTAATTGCCATAATAATGAACTCATGAGTGGCCCCAAGTTTTTCGACCCCATGGACCGTGAAAAACGTGGTGTGTGCTATTTATCTGATCCAGTAAATTCAGATTTTATTTGGTATGACACCTTGCACCCTCTCTGGACCACTCGTAATTATATCCTAAGAATTGCTCCAGAATGAAAGTATTATTGCAGAGATTTCAGAGAGAACTCATTTACGTGGTGTTTTTTTTTTTTTTTTGTCTAGATGTTGCTTTGGTTCTGCTCCATTTTAATCATTGACGTTCTTCACTAGGCTCTTTCAGTCATTGACTTGGTCTGGTCTCAGCTCAGTGGAGTGTTTATCTCTCTAATACTAGTCTGTTTCTTATTGCCTCTAGAGTGGCTGCATTGAACTGCATGAGGGACTAATGTACAACTATAATTTCCCTTTTCTGCTGCATCCCTCGTTTCTTGATCCAGTGTGCTTAGGCTGCATGTTTTAGCACAATAAACCCAGACCCAAACACTGTGAAAGTGCTTGTTAATGTAAAGATTGTAACTTATCTGAACCTCTCAAAACATTTGATTGTGTGCCAGGAACAGTAAATGGGTGCAAATTACCTGTATTTCAGAATCCTTTTAATGTTGCCTAGACAAGTGGTTCTTAACCTGTTGACTTCTGTGGACCCCCCCCCCCCCACTAAATCATTACCGGGTACCCCCATCGAATCATTATTGAAATCTGGACACCCCCACTGAGTAATTATTGAATCTGGGGACTGCGGTTTGAGCAATTCTGATGATTTGAACTGCAAAAGAATACAGAAACAAACATTCATCAAACAAATATAGAAATTAATAAATATTTTATTTACTTTAAAAAAACAAATATAACAAAATAAAACCATTTAAAGGGAAGTATGGAAATTTCTTAAATTCAATTTAGGCCACCCATCGTCCATATAACATTCTGTTTGATACACTTGCACTAGTAGCACAAAGCAACCTGAAGATGCCAACTTAATTTTAGCCTCCAATTTCAAATTCTTTGAGATTTACAAATATTTTAGATTGTTTTTTTTTGCATTTTGCTTTTTTACTTTTCTATACTCCTTATTAATTTGATATTTAATTTTTGAAGCAGTAGCTGACCCCCTGAGTAGGTGTCATGGACCCCCACTGGTTCCTGGACCACAAGTTAAGAACCGCTAGCCTAGAGGGCTACCCTATTCTCCATGATATTGTCATTTTAACAATTGAAATCAATGCTGGTTGATTACCCTTAATTGTAATTGACAAGAAAATGTCTTAATGTTCAACAGAGCATGATTCTTGTTCCCCACAACTGTCTGTATTGTATCTGTCGGGACCCCACTGGTCATCATTCTGGGTCGGTAATATAACTTCATTATGCTCTAGGGCTAGTTTAACTAGCTGCACTAGTTAAACCCTTCTGTTATTCTGTTCCCAGGGGCGATGGTTAGCATTTTTGGCAATGTTATTAAGGCTATGTGACCAGATCGAGAACTGTGTCCAAAGTAAAGCCAGAATAATGGAATTTGCAATGATAGACAATTCTAAACAAGAATGGAAGAGAGCATAATAAATTCAGTTTTGTGGGTAATGGCGAATCATCCACTACTGAACATTGGCTAGTGCCTTATCTTAACCAAAAGTCTAGTGGGATGAGATTTTCCTATGAAGTTGTGTATCATCATTAGAGCATTATCATTAGTGATATGGGGATCTTTAAGAAAGTTTCCATTTTTTTCAAGATAACTGCTGAAGAGTACAGGATGGGGCAAAATAAAGCACGAAGCGATTTGATACCTAGCCTAAGTGTTGAGGTAACATATTTTGATCTTTTAGGATTTGTTAGTGGATTCAGATTAAGCCTTATCAAAACCAAGTCCTCCATACCCATGCAATTTTAGTTTTAATTTTAAATAAAGCAAAATACTGATGTGAGAAATGCAACTAAAGTCTAACACTAGAAGTTTAATAGACTTAACCTGGTGTTTCTTGCCTTTCTTTTATTTCTGGTCTTGTAACCTCTTTTCAGCTGTGTTGTTTTAATTACCCATATTGCACTGGTAGTTTTAATGTTTCTACAACATTGAATATTTTACAACTAAGTTTTTTACAGACATGTTACTACAATAAATTCACTCTGCAATGGTGAATCATACGCAGTCAGTCAATGCAGGCTTTGGTCGTCGTCTTGTGTGTTTCACACCTCAATGTGAGTGTACAGAATACTTGATTTAACAAAAAAAAAAAATGAAGGGGTTTTGGTTTGTCCAGTTGGGAACAATCCTGTTTTTTCCATTCGGGGTTTAGAAACCATGTAGCAAGTTGATTTTGTTTTTTACTTTAATTGAAAAACAAAATGCTTCTTTAGCAAGAATAACTCTAACCTTCTTGAGATTTTCAGCACTTCTTAGCTGAGATTGTGGTTAATTTATCCTTTAAACCAAATTAATCACTTCTTTTTTGAGTTTAAAATGCTTTATTGAACTTGTATGGAGAGACAAATATAAAGTAAACACAATATTCAAAACAGTACAATTCAAGCACGGTGAATAAAAGAAATCTATGCAAGCTTAACAGTTAAATATGCCCAAGCTCGAATTGAAAAATATAAACTATTTACAAAACAATATGCTTTTTTAGGAGATTTTGTAAGAGAAGAAAAGGGGGAGAAGGAAAAAGAGAGAGAAAAGGAGAAGAGGAAAAGGAAATAAGCAATAACAGCATTGCAATAATAACCATGTTAACTTAATGAATACTTAAGACATTTATGGAGGTTTATAACTAGTGACCGTAGATTTGGCTAGAACAGCTTGTCTGGATAGGAATGTTGTGAGTGGCAACCATAATAAATCTTTTTTTAATCAGTAAAGGAGTGGAAGTGGCATATGCACGATCCAATCTGTGATGATGACATAAAAGATTCCACCAGGCAAAACAAGTAATTTTAGTGGTATCTTTCCAATTCGTGGTGATAGTCTGCAGGGCAATGGCTATAGCTAAATCAGTAAACTTTCCTATATTCCCTTGAACGCCACAGGGAGGAAGAGCTGCCTAAAAAAATGTGAAAAATCAAAAAAGAACGACGTGGACAGAATTTCATTAAGTTTCTTCCAAATGAGCCGCCAGAGCCTATTAACCAAAGGACAAAGAAAAAACATGTGTAAAAAATCACTTTTGTCGTGAGAACAAGACCAGCAATTTGCATTGTCCGTCAGTTGGAACTTACGGAGGTCCTCAGGGGTGAAGAAGAGCCTGTTGTAAAAATAATACAATGTTTGTGTTGTGCTTGCTGAACGAGAGGAAGTGTGGATCTTAGCCCATATGAAGCTCCAGATCTGGAAGGGAAACTCCTGGTGAAGGTCCCTTTCCCATAAGAGTTCCACCTTGGATTTTGATCTCCATTCTGAAGGACGGGACAACATTTTATAGATGCCAGATGTTTTTATTTGAGCAGAGAAATCTAAATTGAGAGGGGGGCTGATTTTGTATTTACCCACCAGAATCCTTGGATTGCTGGAGACGATATAGCGAAATTCTAGGTTTGCGTTTATTCCACAGGAAGTTGATTAAGGAACGGTTAATGATTTTAAAGAAAGATAGTGGGAGTGTAACCGAGAGCATGGATAAGTAGAAATTCATAATTGGTAGCAGCATCATTTTAATCGTTGCTAATCTACCCCACCAGGACAGAAATAATGGAGACCAGCCTTCCGTTAAACACAGTGATTTTCGTGACGATCTCGTTGAGGTTCAATCTAATGGTTTCTTTAATGTTATTAGTATATAAGACACCTAAACGCTTAATATATTTTGAATTCCATGTAAACCATGTGTCTTTAAACATATCTGGGAGGCAATATTTATTTAGGGGCAGGACTTCTGATTTATTTATATTTAGTTTGTATCCGGAGACTGTAGAGTATTCCATTTAATAAAGAGAGAAACGCCGGTACAGACGTGTTTGGATTAGAGATGTATAATAGGATGTCATCCGCATATGCTGTAAATTTGATGTCAATATTTTTAAATTGAAAACCGGTAAACAGTGGAGAACACATTTTTTCCAAGAAGGGTTCTAAAGCTAAAATAAATAGTAGTGGAGACAAAGGGCAACCTTGTCTAGTACCTCTTAGGAGGGAAAAATAGTTATATTGATGACAGTTAACCCAAATAGAAGTGGAGGGGGCAGAGTATAATAGCTGGATATAATGAATAATGTGGGGGCTGAAGCTGTGCCATTTCAGTGCTCCGAAGATGAACCCCCAATCAACTCTATCGAATGCTTTCTCTGCATCCAGAGTTATGGCAGCAACTGGTGAGTTCAACTTGGAAGCCAGATGAATTGTGTCAAGAAAAGTTCTAGAGTTGTCCGCAATGGAACGACCCCTTTACAAACCCTGACTGATGTTTCTCAACCAATTCGGGGATGAACTGATAGATCCGAAGAGCCAGTAATTTAGCAAAGATCTTACAATCCGTATTAATAAGTGAGAGAGGTCTGTAATTACCACATTGAGAGAGATCTTTGTCCTTCTTAGGGATGAGACAAAGCATGGCCGGAGTAAAGGAGCCTTGAGTCTTTCCCAGATTAGAAAAGTGGTTGATAAGAAGCAATAACTTAAGAACTAACAGATCTTTGAAGTGAAGAAAAAAACATACAGAAAAACCGTCAGACCCAGGAGTTTTGTCTTTTGGAAGGTGTAGAATGGCATTAGAAATTTCTTGTTCCGTAATTGGACTGTCAAGAGAAGAAAAGTCAACCAACTTCTCTGGGGGTTTGGGAATGTATTGGAAATAGGCATCAATTTGATCGCTTGAAGGTGAGGATTCAGGGGTATACAACTTAGTATAGTATTCTGTGAAGCATTCTAGTATCTTGGAGTCCTTAACATGCCTGACCCCATCGCCGCCCATTATAGCAACAATCTTGGATTTTTGTTTTTTAATTTTAAGTTAGTTGGCCACAGATTTACCAGCCTTATTACGACCGCCATACAACTTCGCATTAAACTTAAGCAAACTACTGCAAGCGATATCCCAGGACTGTGTATTATATTGCAGTTTAGCTTTAATGAGATTAGGCAGGGTATCTGAGTGATTTGAGGAGAAATATTCATGTTCTAGGGTCTTAATTTGTTTTAAGAGTAGCGTTGAATCTCTAAGTGCCTTCCTCTTTTTATTTGCAATAAAGTTTATTATAAACCCCCTAGCCGTGGCCTTAAATGCTTCCCAAATAAAATTAATCTGTGAGTCTGAGGGAAGATTGTTCTCGAAAAATTCCTGTAAAAACAATGCAAATTGCTCAGTGAATTGGTTGTCAAGTAGAAGAGCATTATTAAATCTCCATCTGCGTGAAGTGGATATAAGAGTGGAATAGTCCAAATCTATTATTACAGGGGCGTGGTCAGAAATAAGTATTGAACCTATCTCGGCATGTGTCAAGAATTGAAGAGTGGGTTGTGTGAGAAATATGTAATCTAATCTAGAGTGGGAATTATGAAAATTAATTACTTCCTAAATAAAAAATCAAGCTACCAGCTTGACATTGGAGAATGTCATACGAAGTTTATGTATATTGTAGGTAATTTAAATCTCACACTGTGGGCTTTGTCATTTGGAATTTTGTGTTAATATACCACAGACCAAATGTTTCCTTACAAATCTGTCCGTTATGTTTAGCAATCAGCACTGATCTAATGCAGTTACATGCTTTACAGGACTCTACATGAATGTTATAACGGAAACCTAGTCTGTGTCTAACGTTAGTGTGCTGAATTTGTATAACCTAGATCTGTTTTTTTGTATGGCTGTGTGGGAGGTTTACTGGATACTTAAGGTTTTCCTTGGATTGCTATTTTTTAGTGCTGTCGAAGCAGATGCATATGGCTCCCGCCCCAGTGTTCATACACAATATATCCTCTGTAAGGTAGACACACAGCTGTTGTCAAGTTGCACCAGTTTGGCTACAAAATATAGTTACACCACTATTGGTCTACAAGCAACAATATGCAGAGTCAAACAAGGTATGTTCTGGCTCCCAAGTTTTCGTTATATATTACAGGTCACTCTATCTTACATGGTCCTGAAGGCTTAGCTCAAGATGTCTTATTGCATAATTAGCCTATGATGATGTCCTTGTAATTTTCTCCACAACCGCTGCCAGCTTACAAAACCAACTATCTAAGCTGTTATCCTTTAACTTTGACAAAGGGCTCACGGTCAACCCAGCTAAAACAAAAATCATGACTGTTGGGACAAAAGTAAAAAAAACTTAGGATTCACATTGAATGATAAACCAATTGACCAGGTGACCGGATAAGACTATCTGGGCATGAATGCAAATACTGCACAGAAAAGAGCTCGATCGGTTAACCAAACCAGATCCATTAAGTGCTTTGATCAACTATATGGTGGTAGAACCATAATTTCTTCACACAGCCCTCAATGCCAAATTAACTCCTGTTTTTTCTTAACGCATCAAAAGCGCTGAAACCAAACTCTGTAAGCAACTTCAATAAAATATACATTCAGAGTATCTGTTCCTAGTTAAAATTACGGTCAGCAACCCTACCTTGTTTAATAAGATCTGATTTCAAGTCTAATGTCGCTGTCTTTACGGCACACCTGTGCTGTCTTTAATTGTTTTTGTGCCTGTATGAGTGCTCTGATTAACTCCTTTAAAGGTTTAATCCATGCCGAACTGAAGGAAAAACAAGTTAACTTGGATTTAAATGCATAAAATTACACAAACCTCATAAAGGAACACAGCCTCCCATCTTTAGGTCTGTTGTCTTTGAGTAGGCAGTCACGTAAACAACTTATAAGGAACACCTTGATGAACAATAACCATCCCTGCAACCTGTGCCTCTTTAAAATACACTTGGTTACTAATTGACACCTATACCTCTGTCTGTCAAGATTATTTAACTTCCACTTTAAAACTGCATATAAAAAACAAGTACTTGAGAATTAAGGTCTTGTACATTCAACTCCTGCGTTTTGAAGGATTGTGGCAACTTAATGGCATCAAATCCCAGGAATGCAGACTCTGGTTATTAGGAGAAATCTTTGTCCTAAATTATTCATTATATCTTCGCAAGAAGTATTTACATGACTGTTTTATTGCTGCTAATGTATGGATGATCAAAGATGTATTTACACAGAAGTCTTTATAACAAAACTCTTCACATTTCTTGAGTTAACCCATTCCATGTTAAACGGTGGGGTCTGATTCGAATTCCTTGTTTTAATGTGTGCTGACCACGAGTTATCACCCTTTTTATTGTTCTATTAGGTTTTATTGTTTTATGGTCTTTATGATTGTAATTATTTTTATTATATACAATAAACTTGTACTACTACAAGCATCGTTCTTCTCGGAGAAGTATCATGAACATTACTATCACTGGAAGGCGACTCCTATAATGTAAATTGCTCTATTGTTAGAAAGTACACCCAAATCTGTGTTCTGGTTCAGTCTGTTTTATAAACATGTTGGAAAATTGCTTTTTGTGGGCTTGGAACATGGCGTATTTCAAGATGTTTGTGATAGCTTGAATGCAAAACCTCAGATAATGGTCTTAGAAATCTGATTGTAACCCCAGTCTTAACAGTTGCTTTTAGAAATTCTGGTTCTTAATTGCGGAATGGGCTTTCTGTTGGATATTGAACTTGATCAGACAAACTGGCAGTCTTCACAGTATCTGAAAGTTGCTGTCCTATTAATCTGCTGTTTGGAGTTTGTCATATATGCACTAATTATTGGAGTTGAGGTTTTACATTGGTTGTTTTCAAGTTGTAATAAAAAAAAGCTTTCAGTTAAAAAGAATGCAACCAATAACTTCAATATAAAGCAAACTAGATATGTTTTTATTGTTTTAGGTTTCACCTGCACAGCGTTTGTGCTGTGCTTGCAAAATCTCTTGTGAACAAAAAAAAAAAAAGATTAAAACAGGCTTAGAAGCATGTCCATTACTTACCATTGTTTGGCACCAATGTCAGTCTTGTTGCCTTGCTTCTAATTGGTCAGATCCTCCTCCTCCCCTCTGCTTCATCCTGGGACTTCATCTGTATCCCTGGTGTGGAGCATAGAGCAAGTACGGCTCCTACGGATGCATCTTTAGAACGTCACCTTGATATGATTGGGAAGTGTTTTATTTTTATTTTATCTACGGGTGGCTGCCTGTAGGTTAGTTAGGAGGTAGTTTCCATAGGAAAAGCGTTTTTTGTTTTGCTGATGACTTTGGTGCTGTTTGACGATTCTTTAGTTTGCCACTCACTTCAGCTGCTGTTTGGAAAGTTTTGGGGTGATTCGTCAAGTGTGGGGTTGAAAAAAGAGGGGGGGGGGATGTGTCCCAAAACATGTTTTCCCCATGCAGTTTCCTATAGGGATTTTGAACATGACTACAGCCTGAACCGCTAAACAGAATTGCACCAAATTTGGCAGAAAGCTACATCTTGGTCCAGAAAGAGTGCTTTTAGGTCGAGCCTAGAGCCAGAGCGCATGCACTGCGAGACTTATTGTAGAGTAGGTGAATAGAAGCTCCGCCCATAATGCCATTGGCTTGTCGTTGTCTGTCCTAAATGCTGGCTTCTGATTTGTCGATAGGCTTGTTAGTCCCTCCTTAGTACCACCTCGTCTTCATTTGTCACCTCCCATGGCGACTGGCCCCTTTACTTGGGTTGTTACATGGTACAAGTTATTTAGACTGAGAGCACTATTTTCTTTAATGAGGTTCTCCTACTGCAGGCACGACGTGCTTTGGTGCCTTCTTTACCCCCCTCCCGTTGTCTGTGCCTTCCCCCCCCTCGCCCTCCCTCCCGTTGCCGTGATGTCTACCATTTGCAATGCAATAGGTCTTGCGTAAATGCGAGACCTATTGCATTGCAAATGCTTGTATTTATTTATATATGCTTTAAGATTATTTTTTGGGGGGATAAATAGTTTGTCTACTTCAGTCACCTCTTTTATTTAAATTCTACCATATTTTGAAGATTTCTAATCAGCCCTTTTTAGTAATTTTAAAAAGTAAATTTTTAGAAATTTGAAAATAAATTTTTAGATGGATGTTCTCAGTAAAGCGGTAATGTTAAAGTAACGATTTATTTGTATTTTTTCCTGATTCTGTTTTGCGCTCGGTCATGCTGGGTGCGGCGGCTGAACAGTGCTTGCCTGTTTGAGGAGAGGGTGCAGTTTTACTAGAAATAGGATAACCCACATCGAGGCGCTCTAAAGGAAATTTAGTTGCGTCGTTACTAAACCGAAAGTAGCGTGGGCGACGCAGTTATTCTGCAAATGTGTGCGTATTTTGTCCTAATGTATACACTAGTGAACCGATTTCGATTTTCCTGGTGAAGTATTTCTAAAGCCTTAAATTGAAAATAATTCCACGCTGTGGGTGTTAAAAGCAACGTATATTTCAACACGCACGTCTGCTAGTCTCAAGATGTTTCTGTAATTGGGAAAGAAGGATAGTCAAGGTAAAGTCGTTACCACGGTACCCACACTTCTTTAATCTTCCCAGAAACATGCCTTGAAGATTGTATGCGATTGTTTAGAAGAGAAAACTACTGTAGAAAACCCAAAAATGTTTAGGGCGGAAAATGAATTTTGTGCACAACAACCTGCCTGCTACCAAATCTGTTTAAATCCACATGCTGTTTAGTCCCGACTATTATACTGTACTGCTGTAGAGAGGAAAAAACTGCTGTCCCGAAGCAACAGCGCTGTTTTTTTTTTTAACAGCTGATTTAAGTTTTGCATATCCATGCGTGAGTAGATTATCCAGTCCTGTATTTGCTGTGGGACTTGCCTGACTTTCTGTTGGATAGACAGAGCTACAAATCTCAAAATGTAAAAATTAACAAGCATTTGCAATGCAATAGGTCTCGCATTTACGCGAGTTTAAGCTATTGGCATTGTAAATGACCATGCCTTTTATTTATGCTTTAAAAAACCAAAACATAAATAAAAGGCATTGTCATTTACAATGCCAATAGCTCAAACTCTCATAAATGGGAGACCAATTGCATTGCAAATGCTTGCTGTAATTTGGTGTAAATCCGTTCAGTAGTTTTTAAGTAATTTAAAAAAAAAAAATGTATATCTTGGGATGTGGAGGGTCAGCGGATCCGACAGATCTCATGGTGTGATCTGATTGGCTGCCACCACTTCAACCAGGAAGTAGTGTCATCCATCTTGGGAGTCGGGACTTGGCCCGAGTACGGAGAAAATGTCAAATATACAAGGGAGCATGGTAGGAATACCGTAATCCCATAGGCCTAGTGGCGGGGTCACAAAAAAGCCAAAAACAAAACAAGTTAGGCCTCCCACGATTATCTCTACCTCCCCACCCCCTCCCCCTTCCCGGTTACATACTTTGAGGGAATCCATAATATTAATATGAGGGAGGGGGGCACACATGGCCCCCTTCCCCCCCAGCTGCTAAATAGAGGGGGGTGGGATGGTTGTGCGCCTCCCCCATCCCCTGGGGCCCGGCCGCTAAATACATAGGGGGCGGACTGTGCCCGGCTCCGGGGGGCCTGGCTGTAATTAGACATGGGAGGAGAGCCACGGGGTCCCACTACAGGAGCCATTAATGGCCCTCGGGACACCATCCCTTTGGGCATGCTCCTGCTACATCCCGTGGTGTCCACCCCTGCGACATAGTGGTTTCTCTGCCGGCACTGACGCAGGCAGGGAAACCTGGTTTTGCTCTCGCTTGTGAGCAGTTTCAAAGCTCCCGACAAGCGAGAGCAGATACAAAGTCCTCTCCCAGCTGGCAGAAGCTTTAAAAATGCTCCCTTCAGCTGGGAGTGGACTTCAGATCTCTTCCCCTGACCCCAGTGATGCGTGCAAGGAAACAGATCTGAATATTGCTCCTGCCCGCAGCCCCCAAGCAGAAAATGGTAGGGGCCCTAGGTGGGCACCAGGGCGCACACCCATAGTTGAACAGGCCACTGTGGATGGGGTCTCTGGGACAGAAATCAGCCTGGCGGCCCCCTCCTCCATCAGTCATTGGCCAGGCACCAGGGGATGTGGTCCCCAGGGTCTATACAGGTCCGGGGAGGGGGGGCTGCGTGCCCCTTAACACATAAATATAATGGTGGTCCCAGGGCCAAAAGTGGCCTGTGGAGGCGGCCAGTGACCCCTCCCCCTAAAAAATGCACCAGGGAATCCCTGGTGCCAAAAGAGTCCTGAGAGGGAGCCTGCGTGTTTGTTACATACTGGGGTCGGCCTCAGGGCAGGCCCTGCGACCAGCCCCTTGCAGCGCACTGCTGGGCGCCTTGTGCGACGGCGGTTGGATTAACATGTGTTAATTAAATATTACTTTGTTTAAAAAAAAAAAAAACTCGCTGAAAAAAACAATGGAAATAGCATGAAAAACGGTAGAAATTGCCACTTTGGTTCAGATTTTAAATATGCAAAACCATAGAAATTCAGTGGTTATAGTTGGTTATCTCAAGTAACTATAACTCGTGCCCTAAGGTAACTATAACAAACGCCCTCGCCATGCACTAATTACTCCACATATTTCATCACTCATGACATCTTATGACATCATTGATAATATCAGTGCAACATTTCTGTAAACTTATTGATGAGTAAAACATGTATGGCAGGGGCACTAGTTATAGCTTCTTAAGAGAACACTAACTACTGAATTTCTATAGTTTTGTGTGTAAAATCTGAACCTAACTAGAACGTCCATGTAACCATTGCTTATTTAGTGAATATGAATATCTGGTGGACATGCTGTGAACACAATAAAATGCACTTAAAAATGTGGAGTCTGTACCCAGATCTAATTTCAAAGTTGTTGCTGGCTTTCGGCTGATATATTCTCTGGAAAAAAACAAAGGTTACAGGGCCGTTCTAGTTAGGAAATGGAATTAAAAAAACCTTAGAAATTCACTGAAAAAAACAAAGGTTATACGGACGTTATAGATGGACTGACATTTCACTCGTACAAAACCAGAGAAATTCAGCAGTTGTAGTTAGTTAAGCAAACTACAACTCGCGCCCCCGCAATGCATTGCTTATGACCTTGCATAATACATCACTCATGACCTGCATTTCCTATGGAAACTATGCCCTGGACTCCGCGCGACGTCATTGGAGCCATAAGAAGACCTAGTCGGCGTGCTAACGTCAGCTCCTTTTTGTCCGCGCCGTCTATGCGTAATGGTTTTTCCCCAGGGCTCACCCTTTCTGGGAGTTTCGTTGTTGCAAGCCTTCGGATCTTTGTAGCAGCAACTATGGCTACTCAGAGGAAATCTGGATTCAAGCAATGCAGAAAATGTGGGCGTCAGATGTCTATTATTGACCCCCCATGAAGACTGTTTGTGGTGTCTCATCGGACCACGACATCTTGGAGTGTTTGTCATGCAGGCACATGAACCCCAAGGCACTGAAGAAGAGGGATGCCAAATTGTTCATGACCAAAGCCAAGAAACAAAAAGGGGCCTCGGTGTCGTTCGTCGAAAGATGAGACTCCGAAGTCTGTGTCCCCGGTTCCTCGGCGTCATCGGAAGGATTAATTTTCTCCTGAGCTTACTCCAGCCCCATCTCTGAGAGCGGTGACTCCACTGGCGCCAAGAGAAGCAACACCTACACTGTTGCCAACCACTCCACCTCTGGCTCCAGGGTCTCCGGTGCTGCAACCGGAGCCGAATGTGCTGCCTCCTCGTGCGGTTTCAGAGCCTGCAGTACCGGATCCGGGGTATCCTGCCTTCTCGGGTACGGATCTGTTGCATTTTCTGAATGCGATGTTTGGCTTGTTCGCCAGAGCAGCAAACCTTACTGGTGCACCTGTTGGCCCCATGGGCCCGCTGGCATAATCCCTGGGAGGTTTGCCACCTCATTTCCCTCAGGCACCTCTCATGCCTTTTATGCTGATGGCTCCAGGGAGTTGGCCTTGCCCAGCGCCAAGATTTTCGATGCCGTGCCCAGCGACGAGATTTTCGATGCCGGTACAATCTCTGGAGTGGCGAGTGCCACTGGATGGATCTTCCCTGGTGCTGTCTGGTTCTGAACTGGCGCCGACTCGACCGGTGTCGACTACTGTCCCGGCAGACCTCCCCTCGACGCCTATCCCGAAGTCGCCGGCTCCGCGTCTGGCGCCTCCGACGCCGGTTCCAAGGATGACGTGTAGAAGAGAAGCACAGAGGTTAATGGAAGTGGAGGAGTACCAGGAACAACATGAGGAGGCTAAGTAAGGGTAGATTGTGGACACTGATCAGGATTTCGAAGGTTTGCAGGAAGCTAGTGACCTGGAGACTTCTCCTGAATGGGAACTCTCGTCTCCAAAAGGTCTCCCAACGCAGGAGGTGACTTAACACTCTGTGATCAGTAAGGCAGTGGATCTGCTGGAGTTGCCTCTGCCCACAGCAGAATTGAAATCTAATATTTTGACAGAGGTGCTCCATTCCCCTTCTATCTGAGTCTTTGCTCCCTTTCAACGAGGCTTACTCTGAGCCCATCCTTGATGTGTGGCAGGAGCCAAACACTGCTCCTGTGGTGTCCAGGTCTGTGGCGAGGAGGTATAAGGTGGCTCCTGGGGAATCCTACTTTCCTGTCCACTCATCCATCACAGGAAAGTTTGGTTATCCAGGCTTCGTGCTCCTCGAAGCAGTCTGCAGGGTCATTCCCATCTACACCTGCAGATAGGGAGTCCAAACGCATGGAGCAATCTGCAAAGAAGGTATTCTCTTCAGGCAGTATGGCTTTCAAATCAACAAATGCTACATGCCTTTTGGGTCGCTATATCCATGCACTTATGGACTCTGCAAGGGAAGTGCTCCCAAAACTACCGGACGACGTTCAGGATAATTTTTCGGAGGTTCTTGCGGATGCTTAAGCTGCGGCCCGCCAGGTCCTTCAATCTGGTCTGGACACTGCTGATTCGGTTGCCAGGGCGATGGGTTCGTCGGTGGCGACCAGGAGGCACGCTTGGTTACAGGGTTCGGGGTTCTCCCCTGATGTCCAAGCTACCCTGTTAGACCTGCCTTTTGATGGATCTCGCCTATTTGGGGCCAAAGCGGACTCGGCGCTGCAGCGCTTTAAGTACAGTAGAGCCACAGCAAGATCTTTGGGTGTCCAGTCTCAGTCCAGGGGCTTTGGATATTGCAAGTTTCGTGGCTTTGGCAGGACCATATCCTTTCGTGCCTAGCAGCAGCCGCAACAGCAGGCAAACCCCCTGTACAGATCATACAGGGGAAAGGGCAGAGGTCGTCTGCGGGGTACAGCACGGATGCAAGTCTCCTCCTCCTCTTCTGCCCCTCCAGCTGGTGTGGGAGGGAAGCGGCTCTAGCTCTGCCATCCTAGAGCATGCTTGTCCCATGGGAGGACAGGTGTCCCTTTTTCTACAACATTGGAGGTCTGTTACAATAGATCTATTGGTGTTTAACATTGCAGAGAATGGTTACGCCCTACCTGTAGTTTCCCCCTCTTTACCCTCCCCCTCAGGGTTTGTGCTCAGGTGCGATTGAGGTGGTTCAGGAGCAGGAATGGGGTCAGGGATGATGCACCCGGTGCTTCCTGATTCTCAAAGGACGGTCGCTTGAGGCCGGTCCTAGACCTCAGGGTCTTGAATTTTACCTCAAACAGGAGAAATGCAAGATGTTGACTCTGGATCTTCTTGTGCTGCAGAAGGAAGACTGGATGGTGTTGATCGATTTGCAGGATGTGTATTTTCACATTCCCATGCTGAAGTCGCATTGAAAGTAGCTTCGTTTTACGGTGGGGTCTCAACACTACCAGTTTGCGGTCCTTCCGTTCGGTCTTACTTCCGCACCTCGGGTCTTCACAAAGGTGATGGTGGTGGTAGCAGCACATCTCAGAAGATCAGGGGACCCTGTTTTCCCATATCAGGACGACTGGCTGCTCAAAGCGAAGTCACCAGAGATGGTGTTGCATCATTTGCAACTAACAACAAAACTTGTGCAACTCAGGGTTTTCGGTAAATGTACCAAAATCTCACCCAGTGCCCTCTCAGCACAACCTGTTCATAGGGGGCAGTACTGGACACTACTGTGAATCGTGCCTACCCACCCCTACAGAGGATTCAAGACATGCAGGCTATGATTCCACTTATTCAGAATGAAGTGGCTGTTCCAGTCCTGAAGATCTTGCACCTGCTCGGTCTGATCGCTTCCTGCATACTTTTGGTCAACCATGCACGCTGCCATATGAGGGCCCTTCAGTGGTGCCTCCGCATGCAGTGGTTTCAACACACTGGAGATCTCGAAGAGGTGGCCAGGATCTCCAGAGTCACTGCAGCGGAGCTGTTAAGGTGGAGTGTTCCGGACAACCTGTCTCAAGGGAAGCTGTTTCAACCTTTTTCTCCGGTGGCCACAGTGATAACTGATGCCTCCGCTCTACGGTGGGGAGCTCATCTGGGGGATCTGGAGGTCAAAGGCCTTTTGTCTCCAGAGGAAAGATTTTCACATCAATCTTCTGGAATTGCGGGCGATATGCTTGGCTCTCAAGGCCTTTCTTCCCTCCCTTCGTGGACGGACAACACTACCGCCATGTGGTACAACAACAAACTGGGAGGATAGGGTCGTATCTTTGCAGAGAAGCTCTGCGACTCTGATCCTGGGCTCAGGACCATCACATTTGCGTGATTGCAAATCATCTGGCAGGAGAACTGAATGTGCGTGCGGACAGTCTCAGTGTGCAGTTTTCGGCCGATCACGAGTGTTGTCTCCATTCAGAGGTGGTCCTTGACATTTTCAGGATGTGAGGATTTCCTCGGTTGTTTGCCACTTACGAGAACTCGCATTGCCCGTCGTTCTGCAGTCTCCAGTATCCGACGCGTAGAGCGTTGGGGGGACGCGTTTTAGTTAGATAGGGGTTCGCAGCTTCTTAACGCATTTCCTCCAATACCCTTGATTCCTCGAGTACTGAGGAAGATTCTCCAAGACCAGGCCCAAGTCCTATTGATCGCCCCGGATTGGCCGCAAGGGTGTGGTACACAGACCTTTTACCTCTCATTGCACCCTCCGCTCCGTCTCCCTCTCAGGGCAGACCTCCTCTCGTAGGGGCAGGTTCTACACCCCCACCTCCAGAGCCTGCACCTTCATGCCTGGAGATTGAACTGGGCAACCTGAGCTCTTTCTCTCTCCCACCGGATGTGGTGGATGTTATTTTATCAGCCAGATGACATTCCAGCAAATCTGTCTATTCTGGTAGGTGGGCCAAGTTTGTTAAATGGTGTGGAGCTCGATTAATCCTTGTCAGGCCCATTTGTCTGATATTCTGAGTTTCTCTCTTTCCCTAGCATGACAGGGTTGCGCAGTAGCTACTGTTAAGGGCTACTTGTCTGCCTTGTCAGCTTTTCTCTGTTTACCAGATCATCCCTAAAGGTTCCTAGCGTTTAAGACAATATTTCTGGTTGCAGTCACTTCCGCTAGGATGGTGAGTGAGATGCAAGCTCTTAGCTCCAAGCCTCAATTTGCATCATTCCATATGCGGATAAGATGGTTCTTAGGACCAGAGCTGCTTTCCTGCCTAAGGTGGTTACTCCTTTCCACCTAGGGTAATCGATCACTTTACCCACTTTCTACCCTCCCCCATCATCCTCCTAAGAAGGAGGAGAGACCCTAAGAGGGCTGTCAGCTTCTACGTGGACAGGACCAAGGACTTCAGGTTGGACGACCAACTCCTCATCGGATATGTGGGCATGATGAAGGGCAAGGCTGTCCACAAGAGAACACTGTCCGGGTGTATCATCCTCTGTATCAAAATCTGATATGCCTTGGCCAAGAAGGAGCCTCCTGAAGGTATTAGAGCTCATTCTACCAGAGCTAAGTTTTCGGCTTTAGCTAGAGGTGTCCCTGTGGTAGAGATCTGTAAGGCGGCAACTTGGGCCTACCTCCACACTTTTGCGAAGCACTATTGCTTAGATTCAGAGGTGAGGAGGGACGGCCATTTTGCACGTTCTGTGCTGCAGGATTTTTTGGTGTAGGCAGGCACCCTCCGCCAGGAGCGGGACTGTTTGGGGATTCAATTCAAAAGGTGAGGAATCCACAGGGAGATGTATTCATCAGAAAAACAAGTTACTTACCTTCGGTAACGCTTTTTCTGGTGGATGCAGTATCTGCCTGTGGATTCCTCACTGACCACTCGCCTCCCTGTTGCCTGCCTGCTTATACTGAAAAATAATCAATGTATATTTGTGATTTATTGTTTACATCATGTGATGCTTGACTCTAGGAAATGTCTATGATGAGAAATTTCCAGTTTTGGCTGTGTATATACTTGTGTAGTGTCGGTTCACCCGTTTGCTTTGAAGGCACGAAAAAAATGGGTGGAACCGATGTCAGCACGCCAACGAGGTCGTCTTATTGCTCCGATGACGTCACGCCGAGTCGCATGTGGATCCGTTCCATTGTGACGTCCTTGTCGCCGTGGGAGAGCTAAGGGGAAAAGTTTCTGTGGAATGCTGCGCATGGGGTACTTCAAAAGCTGAGGAATCCACAGGCAGATACTGTATCCACCAGAAAAAGCGTTACCGAACGTAAGTAACTTGTTCATTGTCCTGTAATGCTATTTCTGGTTTCAGATGGCATTATAAAGTACTAGGCCAGTTTTTGCTTAAATAACCTGAATACATTTAAAAGATGTCACACATGCTAAGTGTTAGACCTGGCATCCATTTTTTGATGATGCCTCCAATGTTATTGATCTGTTTTTGCTGGTATAGATGCTTTGGGCACCGTACCAATGCTATTCAGTGCCACAGTGCAATTGCTCCCTATGATAAATTGTGTTATGTATTAGTGACTCGATGATTGGTTTACTTGTCAGTCCCTAGTACAGTGCACTGAGTGTGCCCAGGGCTTGTAAATCCAATACTGCTGGTGGGCTTGCAGCACTGGTTGTGCCACCCACAGAAGCAGCTTGTAAAATGTGTCTCAGGCCTGCCATTGCAGAGCCTGTGTGCAGCCTAGGGCTGCCATGTCGACTTGGTGAGTGCACCCACTTACCAGGCCCTAAACCTTCCCTTTACTGCATGTTGGTCACCCCTAAAGTAGGCCCTAGGACAGGGTGCATTGTAAGTATAAGGTAGGACATGCCCTGGTGTGTGGCATGTCCTAATAGTGAATTACAGCCATTTTCGTTTTTCACTATTGCAAGGCTACCTGCTCCCCATAGGCCAGAATGGGCAGTTTGATTATTACAGCTTATAATCCTAACTGACCCAGGGAACATGGTAGAAAAACGAATTTAGTATGCCTGAACTCGGGATGATAAAATACATCTTTTAGTAAAGTTGGTTTTAACATTCTGTGTTTGAAAATACCACTTTTAGAAAGTAGGTATTTTCTTGCCTAACTATCCAAGCCTGCCTCTGCTAGGTTGTGTATTCCTTGTCTGGGTTTGTGAGTGACGGGCTGGGGGACTCCAGGAGACAGGGTGAGTCAGCACAGTGCTGAATAGAGAGATCTGCATCCAGAGTGGAGGGAGGAGTTGAACCTCGGTCTGAATAGGGCTGTGCCTGCCTTCCACAATGCTGGCTCCACCTCCTGCCGGGCGGCTGAGCACTCTGCCCCACATTCTGAAAGGAAAGAAGGAGTCCTGTAAACCAAGTGCTCCAGGACTGACCAGAACTGG
This sequence comes from Calotriton arnoldi, assembly GCA_963921515.1. Lineage (NCBI taxonomy): Eukaryota > Metazoa > Chordata > Amphibia > Caudata > Salamandridae > Calotriton > Calotriton arnoldi. Next base: position 2,082,456 of record CAWUFW010002390.1, on the reverse strand, counting down.
TTTTGGACTAGGCAAAGGCCTCTCTGCCTTCAGAGAACAAAGAGAAAAGGTGTATAAAAAGGGGACCCAGACCCCTAGGAAATTAGATCACTTTTGGGAAACAAGAAGAAACCTTTGCTGAGGAGCGGAACCAAGAAGAAACTGAGGAGAAGACTATCCCTAAGCTAGAGGGGATCTGCCTGCAGTGGTTGCCGGACTGCCAAAGAAAGGAGAAGGGAACTTTGTGTGTACTTTCATCAACTTGTGAAGGATCTCCAAGGGCTTGATTTTAGAGCTTGCCTCCTGCTGAAGTCTCAGGGACAACAGACTTCACCCACCAGCTCCCCTGAAGTCCCTTGCTGGGAATTTGGACCTTCTGACACACTTGCGTGTCTCTGGGAGCTGGAAGCGCCACTCAAGACGAAGAAGCGTGTCGCCGCAGCCGCTGATACTCGCATCGCCGGAGAAAAGTGTCGACGTCGCATCAGACGCCGGCGCATCCCCGAAGAAGCGCGCCGCTGACACCCTCGCATCCTTCGAAGCGCCTCGCAGCACCGGAGAAAGTGTCGCCGTCGCATCCCCGGGGCAGAGCATCGACCTTGCATCAGACGCCGACACATCGCAACACGAGGCGCCCCGCATCCCAGGAGAAGATCGTCTACCTTGCATCAGATGCCGTCGCATCGCCAGGGAAGCGTGTCGCAGGGTCTGTCGCGGCTCCAAAGACTCATCGAAATCACTGCACGGCCATCGGGCGTGCACGCATCACCCCTTCGTTGTCGCAACATCAAGAAGACGCCACTTTGTTTCTTTGCACCAGATCTTCAACGCATCACCGTCCTTGCGTGTAAGGGACTACCGCATCACCTTCACTGTAACACTTTTCGTTGCCCTGCGTTACGCATCTTAAGGTACATTGATCTCAAAGTGTTGCATTTCCATTTTAGGAGACTCAAGCTAATTCTACCATCTTTAAAGTACAGTATTGTGGATTATTTTTGTCGTTTTATGGTCTTGTGGTAAATCTATATAAAAGATACTTATTTTTATAATGACAACCGGTGTGGTGTCCATTTGTAGTGTTGTCACTGGATTACTGTATGTGTTCACAAATGCTTTACACACTGCCTCTGAACTAAGCCTGTCTGCTCGTGCCAAGCTACCAAGGGGGTGAGCAGGGGTTATTTCAGGAGTGTACCCCCTTACCCTGACTAGAAGCAAGGGTCCCTATTTGGACAAAGGTACCTACCTCTGCCAACTAGAGACCCCCAGTTCTAACATTGGTGGTCAGCGGTGGGGATTCTGGACTTGCATTTGTGACTCATGTACAGTGATTGGTGAACACTACCTAGTGAGTGCAGACCAAAACGCAACCACATACGTTTGGTAGATATTATTTTCTGGGACTTGCTATTTTTGCTAAAAACTGCCAAGTTTAATCACCATGGATACAGCAGCATCCATAGTATCAGTTGATAATGATTGGGAAGAGGAGAAACTGGAATGCTACACCGTTAACCAGCTCAAGCACTTCTGCAGGAGGTTCAAAGTTTCTATGACCGGAATCACCAAGAAGGATGATTTCCAAAAGGCGCTGAGGGCCTGGGTGGAAGCAAGGAATACCCCTGAGAATGAGGAGGGGGCTGAGAATGCAGATGAGCAGCTGGATGGGCCAGTGGATCCAGGGGAGAGGAGAGCATCTTCCCCGATAGGTAGCAGTGTTTCTGCCCGAGGTCTGTCCCCAGAAGAGCTGGAGGACAGAGAAAAGAGTAGGATGCATGAGATGGAGCTGACCAAGCTCAAGGGGCAGTTGGAATTTGAATTGCAATCTAGAAAGTTGGCCTTAGAAGAGAAAAGAATGGATCATGAGCATGAAAAAAGTTTGAGGGAGATGGAGTTCAGAGCCAAGAAGTTAGAGATTACTCCCTCTGGTGGCAGCACACCGTCAGTGCCTGTTGAGGCTAGGGTGTATATTCCTAAGGATGTGGTTAAGGAGTTTTTTAAGAATGATGATATTGGGCAATGGTTCAAGGCCTATGAGGTAGCCATGACTTCCCACCGGGTCCCTGAGAAGGATTGGGGAGCAGGGTTGTGGGGTCGGTTCCTTAGTGAGGGGCTGGATACCTTGTTGGACTTGCCCTCTGAAGTCTATAATTCCTACAGCCACATGAAGAATGCATTGATGACCAGGTATGGGTTGACTCCTGAACTCTATAGGCAGAGGTTCAGGAACTGTAAGAAGATTGAAGGCAGTACCTGGGTTGAGTATGTGACCTTTTTTTGCAGAGCCTTGGCTGGTTGGGTAAAGGGTAGCAAAGCAAATGATTTTCAGGCGCTCTTTAATTTGATTGCATGGGAGCACTTGTCCAGTAATTGTTTTCCTGAGCTACGCCAGCACCTGATTGAGAGTAGGCTGACTAACCCTAGGCAGCTTGCTGAGGAGGCGGACCGCTGGGTGAGCACCCGGGTCCACAAGGGTCACGTGGGAGACTCCGCCAAGTGTGGGCAGGGTCCCCAGCAGAGGAGTGGGGGGACAAGGGTAAACAGAGGGAGTTCCAGAGAGGGCCCCAAAGTAAACCCCAAGGGAAAGGTTCCCAGCCTAGCCTCCCCTGAGAATAAGCACGGGGTCCCGACAGGTCCACCTGTTCATAGGGGACCCCTGGTGTGCTACAAGTGTGGCGCCCTAGGCCACAGGGCCAATGATCCACATTGCCCTTTGTTTGGAAAGCCAGCACCCGCTGGTGCAGTCCCCCGGCAGTTGGCTAGTGTAGCCCTGGGGAGGAGATGGGTGCCCAAGGTGGGCGGGATCCTGTAGTATTGTCCCTTGTCTCATTAGGAGACTCTGAGATGGTCCCTAGGACCCAACTGCCTGAACACTAAGAAGTACAGGCAGTGGGTGACCATCAATGGCCATAGGGTGGAGGCTCTGAGAGACACAGGAGCCAGTGTGACAGCTGTCAAGTGTCACCTGGTGTCTAAAGAGCAGGTGGTCCCGGATGCATTCTATCCAGTTGTTGCCGCTGACAACACAGAGCCACTGCAAGGTGGCTCAGGTTCCCATTGAGTGGGGGGGTCTCTGGTACTCTTCAGGTAGCTGTGAGGCCAGCCATGCCTGTTGACTGTTTGTTAGGGAACGATTTGGAGAGCTCCCCTTGGGCTAAGGTGGAGCGGAGTGCTCATTTGGAGATGTTGGCTTGCCTGATTGGGCGTGTGTGACCACCCGGTCCATGGCAGCCAGAGGTGTTCAAGAGGACCTGGAGCCTGAGAGGGAGGCCCAGGTGCCTGCCGGAGAGAGAAGAGGCAGGGGGCGTGGGAAACCGGCCCCCGAAGTTCCCACGGTCCAGGAGGAGGCAGACCCTGAGGGGGATGCCCTGGAGCCTACAGGGGAACAGGTAGCTGAACTGGGGGACCTGCCTGAGCTGACCCATTGGTAGCAAGATGGAGGACCCTCCACGGAGGAGTTCTGCGAGGAGCAGAACAAGTGCCCTTCTCTCGTGGGTCTGAGGCAACAGGCCACAGACCAGGCAGCAGGTGATCAGTCTGGATCACATTGGATCTACTGGGAGAATGGTCTCCTGTATAGCGAGCCTAAGGTTGCTGAGCCTGGGTCAGCCCGTGTGCTGGTGGTACCCCATCGCTTCAGAGCCTTCCTACTGGGTTTGGCTCATGATGTGCCTTTAGCAGGACATCTGGGACAGGACAAGACCTTTGAAAGGCTTGTCACCCATTTCTTTTGGCCCCAGATGCGCAGGAGTGCCGCCACTCACTGCAGGACCTGTCAGACTTGCCAGGCAAGTGGAAAGAGTGGGAGGAAGCAGAAGGCTCCTCTCCAGCCATTCCCTGTAGTCAGCACCCCCTTTGAACGGGTGGGTATTGACATTGTGGGGCCACTGGACCCCAAGACAGCCATGGGCAACAGGTTCATCCTGGTCTTGGTGGACCATGCCACCCGGTACCCTGAAGCCATCCCTCTGAGGACAGTGAAGGCCCCCGTGGTGGGACAGGCACTGATGGGAATTTTCTCCCGTGTGGGGTTCCCTCAAGAGGTGGAGTCTGACAGAGGTACTAACTTTATATCCAAGTATATGAAGTCCCTGTGGCAGGAGTGCGGTGTAACGTACAAGTTCACCACTCCTTACCACCCCCAAGGAAATGGGTTGGTTGAGAGATTCAACCGGACCCTGAAGGGCATGATTATGGGTCTGGAAGAACCCATGAGGCGTAAGTGGGACGTCCTCTTGCCATGCCTTTTTGCATACCGTGAGGTGCCACAGAAGTCTCTAGGGTTCAGCCCCTTTGAGCTTCTGTATGGTCACCCAGTGAGTGGACCTCTGAGTTTGGTCAAGGAATGCTGGGAGCAATCTCCCAGGAAACCTTCCCAGGATGTATATAGCTACATGCTGGCCTTCAGGAACCAAACTAGGCGTTTCAGGCAACTTGCTGAGGCAAATCTGGAAGCCAGCCAGGAGGAAATGAAGTGGTGGTATGACCAGAATGCCACTCTGAGCTTCAACCTGGTCAGAAAGTGTGGGTCATGGCCCCAGTGGAGCCCTGTGCGCTCCAGGATAAGTGGACCGGACCCTTTGAGGTTGTGGAGCGCAAAGGTCCTGTTACCTATTTGGTGGACATGCGGTCTCCCAGGAACCCCTTGCGGGTCCTGCACGTCAACCGCCTGAAGCCCCACTTGGAGAGGTCCCAAGTGGGCATGCTCTTAGCTACAGATGCTGGGATGGAGGAGGAGACCGAGCCTCTTCCTGACCTCCTGTCAGCCCAAGAGCACGATGGATCAGTGGAGAGTGTGAACCTCTCTACCTCCCTGACATCTGAGCAGCAAGGTGACTGTCGCCAACTGTTGGGGCAGTTTCCTGACCTGTTCTCCCTGGTTCCTTGTGTCACTGACTGGTGCGTCCATGATGTGGACACTGGGGACAGTCTTCCTGTCAAGCACAAGGCTTACAGGGTGACTGACAGGGTGAGAGCTTGCATCAAGGAGGAGGTCTCCAAGATGTTTGCATTGGGGGTAATTGAGTCCTCTCACAGGCCATGGGCCAGCCCAGTGGTCTTGGTCCCAAAGGCTGCCGCGCCTGGTGCCACACCCGAACTCAGGTTCTGTGTGGACTACCGAGGACTCCATTCCGTCACTAGGACTGACGCACACCCCATCCCCAGAGCTGATGAGCTCATAGATCGGTTAGGGGCTGCCTGGTACCTCAGTACGTTTGACCTAACGTCTGGGTACTGGCAGATCGCCTTGATTGATGGGGCAAAGGAGAGGTCGGCATTCTCCACACCAGATGGGCACTACCAATTCCGGGTGATGCCCTTTGGGATGAAGAATGCCCCTGCCACCTTTCAGAGGTTGGTCAACCAGGTGTTGGTTGGACTGGAAGAGTTCAGTGCCGCCTACCTGGATGACATCGCAGTGTTCAGCGCCAGTTGGGAAGAACATCTGCACCATCTCTGGGAAGTGTTGATGGCGCTGCGGGGGGCAGGCCTCACGATCAAGGCGAGTAAGTGCCAGATCGGGCAGGGTTCCGTGGTGTACTTGGGACACCAGGTTGGGAGCGGCCAGGTGGCGCCCCCACAGCCCAAGATAGATACCATTCTGGCTTGGGAGCCCCCAAGACCCAGACAGCGGTGAGAGCCTTCCTAGGACTCACTGGGTATTACAGGAGATTTGTCAAGGGGTATGGCAGCATGGTTGCACCCTTGACAGAGCTGACTTCCAGGAAGCAGCCCAAGAGAGTGATTTGGACTGACACCTGTCAACAAGCTTTTGACACCTTGAAGACAGCCATGTGCACGGCACCCGTGCTCCTGGCCCCCAACTTCTCCAAAGAGTTTATCGTTCAGACAGACGCTTCAGAGCATGGTGTGGGGGCTGTTTTGTCACAGATGAATGAGGAGGGCCTAGACCAACCTGTAGCCTTCCTTAGTAGGAGGTTACTTCCACGGGAACAGAGGTGCAGTGCTATTGAGTGTGAGGCATTTGCTGTGGTCTGGGCACTGAAGAAGCTGAGACCATACCTGTTTGGGACTCACTTCCGGGTTCAGACAGACCACAGGCCCCTCAGATGGTTGATGCAGATGAGGGGTGAGAATCCAAAGCTGTTGAGGTGGTCCATTTCCCTACAGGGGATGGACTTCACGGTGGAACACCGCCCTGGTACAGAACACGCCAATGCTGATGGTCTGTCCAGATTCTTCCGCCTTAGTGAAGAGGACTCCCTAGAGGTAGGATGGTTCTCCCCACATTTCAGCTGGAGGGGACACGTGTTAGACCTGGCATCCTTGGCGTGGGTCTCCCTTCCATTTTTTGATGATGCCGCCAATGTTATTGATCTGTTTTTGCTGGTTTAGATGCTTTGGGCACTGTGCCACTGCTATTCAGTGCCACAGTGCAAGTGCTCCCTATGATAAATTGTGTTATGTATTTGTGACTCCATGATTGGATGATTGGTTTACTTGTCAGTCCCTAGTACAGTGCACTGAGTGTGCCCAGGGCTTGTAAATCCAATACTGCTGGTGGGCTTGCAGCACTGGTTGTGCCACCCACAGAAGCAGCTTGTAAAATGTGTCTCAGGCCTGCCATTGCAGAGCCTGTGTGCAGCCTAGGGCTGCCATGTCGACTTGGTGAGTGCACCCTCTTACCAGGCCCTAAACCTTCCCATTACTGCATGTTGGTCACCCCTAAAGTAGGCCCTAGGACAGCGTGCATTGTAAGTATAAGGTAGGACATGCCCTGGTGTGTGTGGCATGCCCTAATAGTGAATTACAGACATTTTCGTTTTTCACTATTGCAAGGCTACCTGCTCCCCATAGGCCAGAATGGGCAGTTTGATTATTACAGCTTATAATCCTAACTGACCCAGGGAACATGGTAGAAAAACGAATTTAGTATGCCTGAACTCAGGATGATAAAATACATCTTTTAGTGAAGTTGGTTTTAACATTCTGTGTTTGAAAATACCACTTTTAGAAAGTAGGTATATTCTTGCCTAACTATCCAAGCCTGCCTCTGCTAGGTTGTGTATTCCTTGTCTGGGTTTATGAGTGACAGGGGCTGTGGGACTCCAGGAGACAGGGTTAGTCAGCACAGGGCTGAATAGAGAGATCTGCATCCAGAGTGGAGGGAGGAGTTGCACCTGGGTCTGAATAGGGCTGTGCCTGCCTTCCACAATGCTGGCTCCACCTCCTGCCGGGCGGCTGAGCACACTGCCCCACATTCTGAAAGGAAAGAAGGAGTCCTGTAAACAAAGTGCTCCAGGACTGACCAGAACTGGTTTTGGACTAGGCAAAGGCCTCTCTTCCTTCAGAGAACAAAGAGAAGAGGTGTATAAAAAGGGGACCCAGACCCCTAGGAAATTAGATCACTTTTGGGAAACAAGAAGAAACCTTTGCTGAGGAGCGGAACCAAGAAGAAACTGAGGAGAAGACTATCCCTAAGCTAGAGGGGATCTGCCTGCAGTGGTTGCCTGACTGCCAAAGAAAGGAGAAGGGAACTTTGTGTGTACTTTCATCAACTTGTGAAGGATCTCCAAGGGCTTGATTTTAGAGCTTGCCTCCTGCTGAAGTCTCAGGGACAACAGACTTCACCCACCCTGAAGTCCCTTGCTGGGAATTTGGACCTTCTGACACACTTGCGTGTCTCTGGGAGCTGGAAGCGCGACTCACGACGAAGAAGCTTGTCGCCGCAGCCGCTGATTCTCGCATCGCCGGAGAAAAGTGTCGACGTCGCATCAGACGCCGGCGCATCCCCGAAGAAGCTCGCCGCTGACACCCTCTCATCCTTCGAAGCGCCTCGCAGCACCGGAGAAAAGTATCGCCGTCGCATCCCCGGGGCAGAGCATCGACCTTGCATCAGACGCCGACGCATCGCAACACGAGGCGCCCCGCATCCCAGGAGAAGATTGTCGATCTCGCATCAGACGCCGTTGCATCGCCAGGGAAGCGTGTCGCAGGGCCTGTCACGGCTCCAAAGACTCACCAAAATCGCCGCACGGCCGTTGGGCGTGCACGCATCACCCCTTCGTTGTCGCAACATCAAGAAGACGCCACTTCGTTTCTTTGCACCAGATCTTCAACGCATCACCGTCCTTGCGTGTAAGGGACTACCGCATCACCTTCCCTGCAACACTTTTCGTTGCCCTGCGTTATCAATCTTAAGGTACATTGAACTCAGTGTCGCATTTCCATTTTAAGAGACTCCAGCTAATTCTACCATCTTTAAAGTACAGTATTGTGGATTATTTTTGTCGTTTTATGGTCTTGTGGTAAATCTATATAAAAGATACTTATTTTTATAATGAAACCGGTGTGGTGTCCATTTGTAGTGTTGTCACTGGATTACTGTATGTGTTCACAAATGCTTTACACACTGCCTCTGAACTAAGCCTGTCTGCTCGTGCCAAGCTACCAAGGGGGTGAGCAGGGGTTATTTCAGGAGTGTACCCCCTTACCCTGACTAGAAGCAAGGGTCCCTATTTGGACAAAGGTACCTACCTCTGCCAACTAGAGACCCCCAGTTCTAACATTGGTGGTCAGCGGTGGGGATTCTGGACTTGCATTTGTGACTCATGTACAGTGATTGGTGAACACTACCTAGTGAGTGCAGACCAAAACGCAACCACATACGTTTGGTAGATATTATTTTCTGGGACTTGCTATTTTTGCTAAAAACTGCCAAGTTTAATCACCATGGATACAGCAGCATCCATAGTATCAGTTGATAATGATTGGGAAGAGGAGAAACTGGAATGCTACACCGTTAACCAGCTCAAGCACTTCTGCAGGAGGTTCAAAGTTTCTATGACCGGAATCACCAAGAAGGATGATTTCCAAAAGGCGCTGAGGGCCTGGGTGGAAGCAAGGAATACCCCTGAGAATGAGGAGGGGGCTGAGAATGCAGATGAGCAGCTGGATGGGCCAGTGGATCCAGGGGAGAGGAGAGCATCTTCCCCGATAGGTAGCAGTGTTTCTGCCCGAGGTCTGTCCCCAGAAGAGCTGGAGGACAGAGAAAAGAGTAGGATGCATGAGATGGAGCTGACCAAGCTCAAGGGGCAGTTGGAATTTGAATTGCAATCTAGAAAGTTGGCCTTAGAAGAGAAAAGAATGGATCATGAGCATGAAAAAAGTTTGAGGGAGATGGAGTTCAGAGCCAAGAAGTTAGAGATTACTCCCTCTGGTGGCAGCACACCGTCAGTGCCTGTTGAGGCTAGGGTGTATATTCCTAAGGATGTGGTTAAGGAGTTTTTTAAGAATGATGATATTGGGCAATGGTTCAAGGCCTATGAGGTAGCCATGACTTCCCACCGGGTCCCTGAGAAGGATTGGGGAGCAGGGTTGTGGGGTCGGTTCCTTAGTGAGGGGCTGGATACCTTGTTGGACTTGCCCTCTGAAGTCTATAATTCCTACAGCCACATGAAGAATGCATTGATGACCAGGTATGGGTTGACTCCTGAACTCTATAGGCAGAGGTTCAGGAACTGTAAGAAGATTGAAGGCAGTACCTGGGTTGAGTATGTGACCTTTTTTTGCAGAGCCTTGGCTGGTTGGGTAAAGGGTAGCAAAGCAAATGATTTTCAGGCGCTCTTTAATTTGATTGCATGGGAGCACTTGTCCAGTAATTGTTTTCCTGAGCTACGCCAGCACCTGATTGAGAGTAGGCTGACTAACCCTAGGCAGCTTGCTGAGGAGGCGGACCGCTGGGTGAGCACCCGGGTCCACAAGGGTCACGTGGGAGACTCCGCCAAGTGTGGGCAGGGTCCCCAGCAGAGGAGTGGGGGGACAAGGGTAAACAGAGGGAGTTCCAGAGAGGGCCCCAAAGTAAACCCCAAGGGAAAGGTTCCCAGCCTAGCCTCCCCTGAGAATAAGCACGGGGTCCCGACAGGTCCACCTGTTCATAGGGGACCCCTGGTGTGCTACAAGTGTGGCGCCCTAGGCCACAGGGCCAATGATCCACATTGCCCTTTGTTTGGAAAGCCAGCACCCGCTGGTGCAGTCCCCCGGCAGTTGGCTAGTGTAGCCCTGGGGGAGGAGATGGGTGCCCAAGGTGGGCGGGATCCTGTAGTATTGTCCCTTGTCTCATTAGGAGACTCTGAGATGGTCCCTAGGACCCAACTGCCTGAACACTAAGAAGTACAGGCAGTGGGTGACCATCAATGGCCATAGGGTGGAGGCTCTGAGAGACACAGGAGCCAGTGTGACAGCTGTCAAGTGTCACCTGGTGTCTAAAGAGCAGGTGGTCCCGGATGCATTCTATCCAGTTGTTGCCGCTGACAACACAGAGCCACTGCAAGGTGGCTCAGGTTCCCATTGAGTGGGGGGGTCTCTGGTACTCTTCAGGTAGCTGTGAGGCCAGCCATGCCTGTTGACTGTTTGTTAGGGAACGATTTGGAGAGCTCCCCTTGGGCTAAGGTGGAGCGGAGTGCTCATTTGGAGATGTTGGCTTGCCTGATTGGGCGTGTGTGACCACCCGGTCCATGGCAGCCAGAGGTGTTCAAGAGGACCTGGAGCCTGAGAGGGAGGCCCAGGTGCCTGCCGGAGAGAGAAGAGGCAGGGGGCGTGGGAAACCGGCCCCCGAAGTTCCCACGGTCCAGGAGGAGGCAGACCCTGAGGGGGATGCCCTGGAGCCTACAGGGGAACAGGTAGCTGAACTGGGGGACCTGCCTGAGCTGACCCATTGGTAGCAAGATGGAGGACCCTCCACGGAGGAGTTCTGCGAGGAGCAGAACAAGTGCCCTTCTCTCGTGGGTCTGAGGCAACAGGCCACAGACCAGGCAGCAGGTGATCAGTCTGGATCACATTGGATCTACTGGGAGAATGGTCTCCTGTATAGCGAGCCTAAGGTTGCTGAGCCTGGGTCAGCCCGTGTGCTGGTGGTACCCCATCGCTTCAGAGCCTTCCTACTGGGTTTGGCTCATGATGTGCCTTTAGCAGGACATCTGGGACAGGACAAGACCTTTGAAAGGCTTGTCACCCATTTCTTTTGGCCCCAGATGCGCAGGAGTGCCGCCACTCACTGCAGGACCTGTCAGACTTGCCAGGCAAGTGGAAAGAGTGGGAGGAAGCAGAAGGCTCCTCTCCAGCCATTCCCTGTAGTCAGCACCCCCTTTGAACGGGTGGGTATTGACATTGTGGGGCCACTGGACCCCAAGACAGCCATGGGCAACAGGTTCATCCTGGTCTTGGTGGACCATGCCACCCGGTACCCTGAAGCCATCCCTCTGAGGACAGTGAAGGCCCCCGTGGTGGGACAGGCACTGATGGGAATTTTCTCCCGTGTGGGGTTCCCTCAAGAGGTGGAGTCTGACAGAGGTACTAACTTTATATCCAAGTATATGAAGTCCCTGTGGCAGGAGTGCGGTGTAACGTACAAGTTCACCACTCCTTACCACCCCCAAGGAAATGGGTTGGTTGAGAGATTCAACCGGACCCTGAAGGGCATGATTATGGGTCTGGAAGAACCCATGAGGCGTAAGTGGGACGTCCTCTTGCCATGCCTTTTTGCATACCGTGAGGTGCCACAGAAGTCTCTAGGGTTCAGCCCCTTTGAGCTTCTGTATGGTCACCCAGTGAGTGGACCTCTGAGTTTGGTCAAGGAATGCTGGGAGCAATCTCCCAGGAAACCTTCCCAGGATGTATATAGCTACATGCTGGCCTTCAGGAACCAAACTAGGCGTTTCAGGCAACTTGCTGAGGCAAATCTGGAAGCCAGCCAGGAGGAAATGAAGTGGTGGTATGACCAGAATGCCACTCTGAGCTTCAACCTGGTCAGAAAGTGTGGGTCATGGCCCCAGTGGAGCCCTGTGCGCTCCAGGATAAGTGGACCGGACCCTTTGAGGTTGTGGAGCGCAAAGGTCCTGTTACCTATTTGGTGGACATGCGGTCTCCCAGGAACCCCTTGCGGGTCCTGCACGTCAACCGCCTGAAGCCCCACTTGGAGAGGTCCCAAGTGGGCATGCTCTTAGCTACAGATGCTGGGATGGAGGAGGAGACCGAGCCTCTTCCTGACCTCCTGTCAGCCCAAGAGCACGATGGATCAGTGGAGAGTGTGAACCTCTCTACCTCCCTGACATCTGAGCAGCAAGGTGACTGTCGCCAACTGTTGGGGCAGTTTCCTGACCTGTTCTCCCTGGTTCCTTGTGTCACTGACTGGTGCGTCCATGATGTGGACACTGGGGACAGTCTTCCTGTCAAGCACAAGGCTTACAGGGTGACTGACAGGGTGAGAGCTTGCATCAAGGAGGAGGTCTCCAAGATGTTTGCATTGGGGGTAATTGAGTCCTCTCACAGGCCATGGGCCAGCCCAGTGGTCTTGGTCCCAAAGGCTGCCGCGCCTGGTGCCACACCCGAACTCAGGTTCTGTGTGGACTACCGAGGACTCCATTCCGTCACTAGGACTGACGCACACCCCATCCCCAGAGCTGATGAGCTCATAGATCGGTTAGGGGCTGCCTGGTACCTCAGTACGTTTGACCTAACGTCTGGGTACTGGCAGATCGCCTTGATTGATGGGGCAAAGGAGAGGTCGGCATTCTCCACACCAGATGGGCACTACCAATTCCGGGTGATGCCCTTTGGGATGAAGAATGCCCCTGCCACCTTTCAGAGGTTGGTCAACCAGGTGTTGGTTGGACTGGAAGAGTTCAGTGCCGCCTACCTGGATGACATCGCAGTGTTCAGCGCCAGTTGGGAAGAACATCTGCACCATCTCTGGGAAGTGTTGATGGCGCTGCGGGGGGCAGGCCTCACGATCAAGGCGAGTAAGTGCCAGATCGGGCAGGGTTCCGTGGTGTACTTGGGACACCAGGTTGGGAGCGGCCAGGTGGCGCCCCCACAGCCCAAGATAGATACCATTCTGGCTTGGGAGCCCCCCAAGACCCAGACAGCGGTGAGAGCCTTCCTAGGACTCACTGGGTATTACAGGAGATTTGTCAAGGGGTATGGCAGCATGGTTGCACCCTTGACAGAGCTGACTTCCAGGAAGCAGCCCAAGAGAGTGATTTGGACTGACACCTGTCAACAAGCTTTTGACACCTTGAAGACAGCCATGTGCACGGCACCCGTGCTCCTGGCCCCCAACTTCTCCAAAGAGTTTATCGTTCAGACAGACGCTTCAGAGCATGGTGTGGGGGCTGTTTTGTCACAGATGAATGAGGAGGGCCTAGACCAACCTGTAGCCTTCCTTAGTAGGAGGTTACTTCCACGGGAACAGAGGTGCAGTGCTATTGAGTGTGAGGCATTTGCTGTGGTCTGGGCACTGAAGAAGCTGAGACCATACCTGTTTGGGACTCACTTCCGGGTTCAGACAGACCACAGGCCCCTCAGATGGTTGATGCAGATGAGGGGTGAGAATCCAAAGCTGTTGAGGTGGTCCATTTCCCTACAGGGGATGGACTTCACGGTGGAACACCGCCCTGGTACAGAACACGCCAATGCTGATGGTCTGTCCAGATTCTTCCGCCTTAGTGAAGAGGACTCCCTAGAGGTAGGATGGTTCTCCCCACATTTCAGCTGGAGGGGACACGTGTTAGACCTGGCATCCTTGGCGTGGGTCTCCCTTCCATTTTTTGATGATGCCGCCAATGTTATTGATCTGTTTTTGCTGGTTTAGATGCTTTGGGCACTGTGCCACTGCTATTCAGTGCCACAGTGCAAGTGCTCCCTATGATAAATTGTGTTATGTATTTGTGACTCCATGATTGGATGATTGGTTTACTTGTCAGTCCCTAGTACAGTGCACTGAGTGTGCCCAGGGCTTGTAAATCCAATACTGCTGGTGGGCTTGCAGCACTGGTTGTGCCACCCACAGAAGCAGCTTGTAAAATGTGTCTCAGGCCTGCCATTGCAGAGCCTGTGTGCAGCCTAGGGCTGCCATGTCGACTTGGTGAGTGCACCCTCTTACCAGGCCCTAAACCTTCCCATTACTGCATGTTGGTCACCCCTAAAGTAGGCCCTAGGACAGCGTGCATTGTAAGTATAAGGTAGGACATGCCCTGGTGTGTGTGGCATGCCCTAATAGTGAATTACAGACATTTTCGTTTTTCACTATTGCAAGGCTACCTGCTCCCCATAGGCCAGAATGGGCAGTTTGATTATTACAGCTTATAATCCTAACTGACCCAGGGAACATGGTAGAAAAACGAATTTAGTATGCCTGAACTCAGGATGATAAAATACATCTTTTAGTGAAGTTGGTTTTAACATTCTGTGTTTGAAAATACCACTTTTAGAAAGTAGGTATATTCTTGCCTAACTATCCAAGCCTGCCTCTGCTAGGTTGTGTATTCCTTGTCTGGGTTTATGAGTGACAGGGGCTGTGGGACTCCAGGAGACAGGGTTAGTCAGCACAGGGCTGAATAGAGAGATCTGCATCCAGAGTGGAGGGAGGAGTTGCACCTGGGTCTGAATAGGGCTGTGCCTGCCTTCCACAATGCTGGCTCCACCTCCTGCCGGGCGGCTGAGCACACTGCCCCACATTCTGAAAGGAAAGAAGGAGTCCTGTAAACAAAGTGCTCCAGGACTGACCAGAACTGGTTTTGGACTAGGCAAAGGCCTCTCTTCCTTCAGAGAACAAAGAGAAGAGGTGTATAAAAAGGGGACCCAGACCCCTAGGAAATTAGATCACTTTTGGGAAACAAGAAGAAACCTTTGCTGAGGAGCGGAACCAAGAAGAAACTGAGGAGAAGACTATCCCTAAGCTAGAGGGGATCTGCCTGCAGTGGTTGCCTGACTGCCAAAGAAAGGAGAAGGGAACTTTGTGTGTACTTTCATCAACTTGTGAAGGATCTCCAAGGGCTTGATTTTAGAGCTTGCCTCCTGCTGAAGTCTCAGGGACAACAGACTTCACCCACCCTGAAGTCCCTTGCTGGGAATTTGGACCTTCTGACACACTTGCGTGTCTCTGGGAGCTGGAAGCGCGACTCACGACGAAGAAGCTTGTCGCCGCAGCCGCTGATTCTCGCATCGCCGGAGAAAAGTGTCGACGTCGCATCAGACGCCGGCGCATCCCCGAAGAAGCTCGCCGCTGACACCCTCTCATCCTTCGAAGCGCCTCGCAGCACCGGAGAAAAGTATCGCCGTCGCATCCCCGGGGCAGAGCATCGACCTTGCATCAGACGCCGACGCATCGCAACACGAGGCGCCCCGCATCCCAGGAGAAGATTGTCGATCTCGCATCAGACGCCGTTGCATCGCCAGGGAAGCGTGTCGCAGGGCCTGTCACGGCTCCAAAGACTCACCAAAATCGCCGCACGGCCGTTGGGCGTGCACGCATCACCCCTTCGTTGTCGCAACATCAAGAAGACGCCACTTCGTTTCTTTGCACCAGATCTTCAACGCATCACCGTCCTTGCGTGTAAGGGACTACCGCATCACCTTCCCTGCAACACTTTTCGTTGCCCTGCGTTATCAATCTTAAGGTACATTGAACTCAGTGTCGCATTTCCATTTTAAGAGACTCCAGCTAATTCTACCATCTTTAAAGTACAGTATTGTGGATTATTTTTGTCGTTTTATGGTCTTGTGGTAAATCTATATAAAAGATACTTATTTTTATAATGAAACCGGTGTGGTGTCCATTTGTAGTGTTGTCACTGGATTACTGTATGTGTTCACAAATGCTTTACACACTGCCTCTGAACTAAGCCTGTCTGCTCGTGCCAAGCTACCAAGGGGGTGAGCAGGGGTTATTTCAGGAGTGTACCCCCTTACCCTGACTAGAAGCAAGGGTCCCTATTTGGACAAAGGTACCTACCTCTGCCAACTAGAGACCCCCAGTTCTAACATTGGTGGTCAGCGGTGGGGATTCTGGACTTGCATTTGTGACTCATGTACAGTGATTGGTGAACACTACCTAGTGAGTGCAGACCAAAACGCAACCACATACGTTTGGTAGATATTATTTTCTGGGACTTGCTATTTTTGCTAAAAACTGCCAAGTTTAATCACCATGGATACAGCAGCATCCATAGTATCAGTTGATAATGATTGGGAAGAGGAGAAACTGGAATGCTACACCGTTAACCAGCTCAAGCACTTCTGCAGGAGGTTCAAAGTTTCTATGACCGGAATCACCAAGAAGGATGATTTCCAAAAGGCGCTGAGGGCCTGGGTGGAAGCAAGGAATACCCCTGAGAATGAGGAGGGGGCTGAGAATGCAGATGAGCAGCTGGATGGGCCAGTGGATCCAGGGGAGAGGAGAGCATCTTCCCCGATAGGTAGCAGTGTTTCTGCCCGAGGTCTGTCCCCAGAAGAGCTGGAGGACAGAGAAAAGAGTAGGATGCATGAGATGGAGCTGACCAAGCTCAAGGGGCAGTTGGAATTTGAATTGCAATCTAGAAAGTTGGCCTTAGAAGAGAAAAGAATGGATCATGAGCATGAAAAAAGTTTGAGGGAGATGGAGTTCAGAGCCAAGAAGTTAGAGATTACTCCCTCTGGTGGCAGCACACCGTCAGTGCCTGTTGAGGCTAGGGTGTATATTCCTAAGGATGTGGTTAAGGAGTTTTTTAAGAATGATGATATTGGGCAATGGTTCAAGGCCTATGAGGTAGCCATGACTTCCCACCGGGTCCCTGAGAAGGATTGGGGAGCAGGGTTGTGGGGTCGGTTCCTTAGTGAGGGGCTGGATACCTTGTTGGACTTGCCCTCTGAAGTCTATAATTCCTACAGCCACATGAAGAATGCATTGATGACCAGGTATGGGTTGACTCCTGAACTCTATAGGCAGAGGTTCAGGAACTGTAAGAAGATTGAAGGCAGTACCTGGGTTGAGTATGTGACCTTTTTTTGCAGAGCCTTGGCTGGTTGGGTAAAGGGTAGCAAAGCAAATGATTTTCAGGCGCTCTTTAATTTGATTGCATGGGAGCACTTGTCCAGTAATTGTTTTCCTGAGCTACGCCAGCACCTGATTGAGAGTAGGCTGACTAACCCTAGGCAGCTTGCTGAGGAGGCGGACCGCTGGGTGAGCACCCGGGTCCACAAGGGTCACGTGGGAGACTCCGCCAAGTGTGGGCAGGGTCCCCAGCAGAGGAGTGGGGGGACAAGGGTAAACAGAGGGAGTTCCAGAGAGGGCCCCAAAGTAAACCCCAAGGGAAAGGTTCCCAGCCTAGCCTCCCCCTGAGAATAAGCACGGGGTCCCGACAGGTCCACCTGTTCATAGGGGACCCCTGGTGTGCTACAAGTGTGGCGCCCTAGGCCACAGGGCCAATGATCCACATTGCCCTTTGTTTGGAAAGCCAGCACCCGCTGGTGCAGTCCCCCGGCAGTTGGCTAGTGTAGCCCTGGGGGAGGAGATGGGTGCCCAAGGTGGGCGGGATCCTGTAGTATTGTCCCTTGTCTCATTAGGAGACTCTGAGATGGTCCCTAGGACCCAACTGCCTGAACACTAAGAAGTACAGGCAGTGGGTGACCATCAATGGCCATAGGGTGGAGGCTCTGAGAGACACAGGAGCCAGTGTGACAGCTGTCAAGTGTCACCTGGTGTCTAAAGAGCAGGTGGTCCCGGATGCATTCTATCCAGTTGTTGCCGCTGACAACACAGAGCCACTGCAAGGTGGCTCAGGTTCCCATTGAGTGGGGGGGGTCTCTGGTACTCTTCAGGTAGCTGTGAGGCCAGCCATGCCTGTTGACTGTTTGTTAGGGAACGATTTGGAGAGCTCCCCTTGGGCTAAGGTGGAGCGGAGTGCTCATTTGGAGATGTTGGCTTGCCTGATTGGGCGTGTGTGACCACCCGGTCCATGGCAGCCAGAGGTGTTCAAGAGGACCTGGAGCCTGAGAGGGAGGCCCAGGTGCCTGCCGGAGAGAGAAGAGGCAGGGGGCGTGGGAAACCGGCCCCCGAAGTTCCCACGGTCCAGGAGGAGGCAGACCCTGAGGGGGATGCCCTGGAGCCTACAGGGGAACAGGTAGCTGAACTGGGGGACCTGCCTGAGCTGACCCATTGGTAGCAAGATGGAGGACCCTCCACGGAGGAGTTCTGCGAGGAGCAGAACAAGTGCCCTTCTCTCGTGGGTCTGAGGCAACAGGCCACAGACCAGGCAGCAGGTGATCAGTCTGGATCACATTGGATCTACTGGGAGAATGGTCTCCTGTATAGCGAGCCTAAGGTTGCTGAGCCTGGGTCAGCCCGTGTGCTGGTGGTACCCCATCGCTTCAGAGCCTTCCTACTGGGTTTGGCTCATGATGTGCCTTTAGCAGGACATCTGGGACAGGACAAGACCTTTGAAAGGCTTGTCACCCATTTCTTTTGGCCCCAGATGCGCAGGAGTGCCGCCACTCACTGCAGGACCTGTCAGACTTGCCAGGCAAGTGGAAAGAGTGGGAGGAAGCAGAAGGCTCCTCTCCAGCCATTCCCTGTAGTCAGCACCCCCTTTGAACGGGTGGGTATTGACATTGTGGGGCCACTGGACCCCAAGACAGCCATGGGCAACAGGTTCATCCTGGTCTTGGTGGACCATGCCACCCGGTACCCTGAAGCCATCCCTCTGAGGACAGTGAAGGCCCCCGTGGTGGGACAGGCACTGATGGGAATTTTCTCCCGTGTGGGGTTCCCTCAAGAGGTGGAGTCTGACAGAGGTACTAACTTTATATCCAAGTATATGAAGTCCCTGTGGCAGGAGTGCGGTGTAACGTACAAGTTCACCACTCCTTACCACCCCCAAGGAAATGGGTTGGTTGAGAGATTCAACCGGACCCTGAAGGGCATGATTATGGGTCTGGAAGAACCCATGAGGCGTAAGTGGGACGTCCTCTTGCCATGCCTTTTTGCATACCGTGAGGTGCCACAGAAGTCTCTAGGGTTCAGCCCCTTTGAGCTTCTGTATGGTCACCCAGTGAGTGGACCTCTGAGTTTGGTCAAGGAATGCTGGGAGCAATCTCCCAGGAAACCTTCCCAGGATGTATATAGCTACATGCTGGCCTTCAGGAACCAAACTAGGCGTTTCAGGCAACTTGCTGAGGCAAATCTGGAAGCCAGCCAGGAGGAAATGAAGTGGTGGTATGACCAGAATGCCACTCTGAGCTTCAACCTGGTCAGAAAGTGTGGGTCATGGCCCCAGTGGAGCCCTGTGCGCTCCAGGATAAGTGGACCGGACCCTTTGAGGTTGTGGAGCGCAAAGGTCCTGTTACCTATTTGGTGGACATGCGGTCTCCCAGGAACCCCTTGCGGGTCCTGCACGTCAACCGCCTGAAGCCCCACTTGGAGAGGTCCCAAGTGGGCATGCTCTTAGCTACAGATGCTGGGATGGAGGAGGAGACCGAGCCTCTTCCTGACCTCCTGTCAGCCCAAGAGCACGATGGATCAGTGGAGAGTGTGAACCTCTCTACCTCCCTGACATCTGAGCAGCAAGGTGACTGTCGCCAACTGTTGGGGCAGTTTCCTGACCTGTTCTCCCTGGTTCCTTGTGTCACTGACTGGTGCGTCCATGATGTGGACACTGGGGACAGTCTTCCTGTCAAGCACAAGGCTTACAGGGTGACTGACAGGGTGAGAGCTTGCATCAAGGAGGAGGTCTCCAAGATGTTTGCATTGGGGGTAATTGAGTCCTCTCACAGGCCATGGGCCAGCCCAGTGGTCTTGGTCCCAAAGGCTGCCGCGCCTGGTGCCACACCCGAACTCAGGTTCTGTGTGGACTACCGAGGACTCCATTCCGTCACTAGGACTGACGCACACCCCATCCCCAGAGCTGATGAGCTCATAGATCGGTTAGGGGCTGCCTGGTACCTCAGTACGTTTGACCTAACGTCTGGGTACTGGCAGATCGCCTTGATTGATGGGGCAAAGGAGAGGTCGGCATTCTCCACACCAGATGGGCACTACCAATTCCGGGTGATGCCCTTTGGGATGAAGAATGCCCCTGCCACCTTTCAGAGGTTGGTCAACCAGGTGTTGGTTGGACTGGAAGAGTTCAGTGCCGCCTACCTGGATGACATCGCAGTGTTCAGCGCCAGTTGGGAAGAACATCTGCACCATCTCTGGGAAGTGTTGATGGCGCTGCGGGGGGCAGGCCTCACGATCAAGGCGAGTAAGTGCCAGATCGGGCAGGGTTCCGTGGTGTACTTGGGACACCAGGTTGGGAGCGGCCAGGTGGCGCCCCCACAGCCCAAGATAGATACCATTC
This sequence comes from Calotriton arnoldi, assembly GCA_963921515.1. NCBI lineage: Eukaryota > Metazoa > Chordata > Amphibia > Caudata > Salamandridae > Calotriton > Calotriton arnoldi. The sequence goes on along the minus strand of CAWUFW010002390.1, from coordinate 2,062,360 downwards.
TGGCTTGGGAGCCCCCCAAGACCCAGACAGCGGTGAGAGCCTTCCTAGGACTCACTGGGTATTACAGGAGATTTGTCAAGGGGTATGGCAGCATGGTTGCACCCTTGACAGAGCTGACTTCCAGGAAGCAGCCCAAGAGAGTGATTTGGACTGACACCTGTCAACAAGCTTTTGACACCTTGAAGACAGCCATGTGCACGGCACCCGTGCTCCTGGCCCCCAACTTCTCCAAAGAGTTTATCGTTCAGACAGACGCTTCAGAGCATGGTGTGGGGGCTGTTTTGTCACAGATGAATGAGGAGGGCCTAGACCAACCTGTAGCCTTCCTTAGTAGGAGGTTACTTCCACGGGAACAGAGGTGCAGTGCTATTGAGTGTGAGGCATTTGCTGTGGTCTGGGCACTGAAGAAGCTGAGACCATACCTGTTTGGGACTCACTTCCGGGTTCAGACAGACCACAGGCCCCTCAGATGGTTGATGCAGATGAGGGGTGAGAATCCAAAGCTGTTGAGGTGGTCCATTTCCCTACAGGGGATGGACTTCACGGTGGAACACCGCCCTGGTACAGAACACGCCAATGCTGATGGTCTGTCCAGATTCTTCCGCCTTAGTGAAGAGGACTCCCTAGAGGTAGGATGGTTCTCCCCACATTTCAGCTGGAGGGGACACGTGTTAGACCTGGCATCCTTGGCGTGGGTCTCCCTTCCATTTTTTGATGATGCCGCCAATGTTATTGATCTGTTTTTGCTGGTTTAGATGCTTTGGGCACTGTGCCACTGCTATTCAGTGCCACAGTGCAAGTGCTCCCTATGATAAATTGTGTTATGTATTTGTGACTCCATGATTGGATGATTGGTTTACTTGTCAGTCCCTAGTACAGTGCACTGAGTGTGCCCAGGGCTTGTAAATCCAATACTGCTGGTGGGCTTGCAGCACTGGTTGTGCCACCCACAGAAGCAGCTTGTAAAATGTGTCTCAGGCCTGCCATTGCAGAGCCTGTGTGCAGCCTAGGGCTGCCATGTCGACTTGGTGAGTGCACCCTCTTACCAGGCCCTAAACCTTCCCATTACTGCATGTTGGTCACCCCTAAAGTAGGCCCTAGGACAGCGTGCATTGTAAGTATAAGGTAGGACATGCCCTGGTGTGTGTGGCATGCCCTAATAGTGAATTACAGACATTTTCGTTTTTCACTATTGCAAGGCTACCTGCTCCCCATAGGCCAGAATGGGCAGTTTGATTATTACAGCTTATAATCCTAACTGACCCAGGGAACATGGTAGAAAAACGAATTTAGTATGCCTGAACTCAGGATGATAAAATACATCTTTTAGTGAAGTTGGTTTTAACATTCTGTGTTTGAAAATACCACTTTTAGAAAGTAGGTATATTCTTGCCTAACTATCCAAGCCTGCCTCTGCTAGGTTGTGTATTCCTTGTCTGGGTTTATGAGTGACAGGGGCTGTGGGACTCCAGGAGACAGGGTTAGTCAGCACAGGGCTGAATAGAGAGATCTGCATCCAGAGTGGAGGGAGGAGTTGCACCTGGGTCTGAATAGGGCTGTGCCTGCCTTCCACAATGCTGGCTCCACCTCCTGCCGGGCGGCTGAGCACACTGCCCCACATTCTGAAAGGAAAGAAGGAGTCCTGTAAACAAAGTGCTCCAGGACTGACCAGAACTGGTTTTGGACTAGGCAAAGGCCTCTCTTCCTTCAGAGAACAAAGAGAAGAGGTGTATAAAAAGGGGACCCAGACCCCTAGGAAATTAGATCACTTTTGGGAAACAAGAAGAAACCTTTGCTGAGGAGCGGAACCAAGAAGAAACTGAGGAGAAGACTATCCCTAAGCTAGAGGGGATCTGCCTGCAGTGGTTGCCTGACTGCCAAAGAAAGGAGAAGGGAACTTTGTGTGTACTTTCATCAACTTGTGAAGGATCTCCAAGGGCTTGATTTTAGAGCTTGCCTCCTGCTGAAGTCTCAGGGACAACAGACTTCACCCACCCTGAAGTCCCTTGCTGGGAATTTGGACCTTCTGACACACTTGCGTGTCTCTGGGAGCTGGAAGCGCGACTCACGACGAAGAAGCTTGTCGCCGCAGCCGCTGATTCTCGCATCGCCGGAGAAAAGTGTCGACGTCGCATCAGACGCCGGCGCATCCCCGAAGAAGCTCGCCGCTGACACCCTCTCATCCTTCGAAGCGCCTCGCAGCACCGGAGAAAAGTATCGCCGTCGCATCCCCGGGGCAGAGCATCGACCTTGCATCAGACGCCGACGCATCGCAACACGAGGCGCCCCGCATCCCAGGAGAAGATTGTCGATCTCGCATCAGACGCCGTTGCATCGCCAGGGAAGCGTGTCGCAGGGCCTGTCACGGCTCCAAAGACTCACCAAAATCGCCGCACGGCCGTTGGGCGTGCACGCATCACCCCTTCGTTGTCGCAACATCAAGAAGACGCCACTTCGTTTCTTTGCACCAGATCTTCAACGCATCACCGTCCTTGCGTGTAAGGGACTACCGCATCACCTTCCCTGCAACACTTTTCGTTGCCCTGCGTTATCAATCTTAAGGTACATTGAACTCAGTGTCGCATTTCCATTTTAAGAGACTCCAGCTAATTCTACCATCTTTAAAGTACAGTATTGTGGATTATTTTTGTCGTTTTATGGTCTTGTGGTAAATCTATATAAAAGATACTTATTTTTATAATGAAACCGGTGTGGTGTCCATTTGTAGTGTTGTCACTGGATTACTGTATGTGTTCACAAATGCTTTACACACTGCCTCTGAACTAAGCCTGTCTGCTCGTGCCAAGCTACCAAGGGGGTGAGCAGGGGTTATTTCAGGAGTGTACCCCCTTACCCTGACTAGAAGCAAGGGTCCCTATTTGGACAAAGGTACCTACCTCTGCCAACTAGAGACCCCCAGTTCTAACATTGGTGGTCAGCGGTGGGGATTCTGGACTTGCATTTGTGACTCATGTACAGTGATTGGTGAACACTACCTAGTGAGTGCAGACCAAAACGCAACCACATACGTTTGGTAGATATTATTTTCTGGGACTTGCTATTTTTGCTAAAAACTGCCAAGTTTAATCACCATGGATACAGCAGCATCCATAGTATCAGTTGATAATGATTGGGAAGAGGAGAAACTGGAATGCTACACCGTTAACCAGCTCAAGCACTTCTGCAGGAGGTTCAAAGTTTCTATGACCGGAATCACCAAGAAGGATGATTTCCAAAAGGCGCTGAGGGCCTGGGTGGAAGCAAGGAATACCCCTGAGAATGAGGAGGGGGCTGAGAATGCAGATGAGCAGCTGGATGGGCCAGTGGATCCAGGGGAGAGGAGAGCATCTTCCCCGATAGGTAGCAGTGTTTCTGCCCGAGGTCTGTCCCCAGAAGAGCTGGAGGACAGAGAAAAGAGTAGGATGCATGAGATGGAGCTGACCAAGCTCAAGGGGCAGTTGGAATTTGAATTGCAATCTAGAAAGTTGGCCTTAGAAGAGAAAAGAATGGATCATGAGCATGAAAAAAGTTTGAGGGAGATGGAGTTCAGAGCCAAGAAGTTAGAGATTACTCCCTCTGGTGGCAGCACACCGTCAGTGCCTGTTGAGGCTAGGGTGTATATTCCTAAGGATGTGGTTAAGGAGTTTTTTAAGAATGATGATATTGGGCAATGGTTCAAGGCCTATGAGGTAGCCATGACTTCCCACCGGGTCCCTGAGAAGGATTGGGGAGCAGGGTTGTGGGGTCGGTTCCTTAGTGAGGGGCTGGATACCTTGTTGGACTTGCCCTCTGAAGTCTATAATTCCTACAGCCACATGAAGAATGCATTGATGACCAGGTATGGGTTGACTCCTGAACTCTATAGGCAGAGGTTCAGGAACTGTAAGAAGATTGAAGGCAGTACCTGGGTTGAGTATGTGACCTTTTTTTGCAGAGCCTTGGCTGGTTGGGTAAAGGGTAGCAAAGCAAATGATTTTCAGGCGCTCTTTAATTTGATTGCATGGGAGCACTTGTCCAGTAATTGTTTTCCTGAGCTACGCCAGCACCTGATTGAGAGTAGGCTGACTAACCCTAGGCAGCTTGCTGAGGAGGCGGACCGCTGGGTGAGCACCCGGGTCCACAAGGGTCACGTGGGAGACTCCGCCAAGTGTGGGCAGGGTCCCCAGCAGAGGAGTGGGGGGACAAGGGTAAACAGAGGGAGTTCCAGAGAGGGCCCCAAAGTAAACCCCAAGGGAAAGGTTCCCAGCCTAGCCTCCCCCTGAGAATAAGCACGGGGTCCCGACAGGTCCACCTGTTCATAGGGGACCCCTGGTGTGCTACAAGTGTGGCGCCCTAGGCCACAGGGCCAATGATCCACATTGCCCTTTGTTTGGAAAGCCAGCACCCGCTGGTGCAGTCCCCCGGCAGTTGGCTAGTGTAGCCCTGGGGGAGGAGATGGGTGCCCAAGGTGGGCGGGATCCTGTAGTATTGTCCCTTGTCTCATTAGGAGACTCTGAGATGGTCCCTAGGACCCAACTGCCTGAACACTAAGAAGTACAGGCAGTGGGTGACCATCAATGGCCATAGGGTGGAGGCTCTGAGAGACACAGGAGCCAGTGTGACAGCTGTCAAGTGTCACCTGGTGTCTAAAGAGCAGGTGGTCCCGGATGCATTCTATCCAGTTGTTGCCGCTGACAACACAGAGCCACTGCAAGGTGGCTCAGGTTCCCATTGAGTGGGGGGGGTCTCTGGTACTCTTCAGGTAGCTGTGAGGCCAGCCATGCCTGTTGACTGTTTGTTAGGGAACGATTTGGAGAGCTCCCCTTGGGCTAAGGTGGAGCGGAGTGCTCATTTGGAGATGTTGGCTTGCCTGATTGGGCGTGTGTGACCACCCGGTCCATGGCAGCCAGAGGTGTTCAAGAGGACCTGGAGCCTGAGAGGGAGGCCCAGGTGCCTGCCGGAGAGAGAAGAGGCAGGGGCGTGGGAAACCGGCCCCCGAAGTTCCCACGGTCCAGGAGGAGGCAGACCCTGAGGGGGATGCCCTGGAGCCTACAGGGGAACAGGTAGCTGAACTGGGGGACCTGCCTGAGCTGACCCATTGGTAGCAAGATGGAGGACCCTCCACGGAGGAGTTCTGCGAGGAGCAGAACAAGTGCCCTTCTCTCGTGGGTCTGAGGCAACAGGCCACAGACCAGGCAGCAGGTGATCAGTCTGGATCACATTGGATCTACTGGGAGAATGGTCTCCTGTATAGCGAGCCTAAGGTTGCTGAGCCTGGGTCAGCCCGTGTGCTGGTGGTACCCCATCGCTTCAGAGCCTTCCTACTGGGTTTGGCTCATGATGTGCCTTTAGCAGGACATCTGGGACAGGACAAGACCTTTGAAAGGCTTGTCACCCATTTCTTTTGGCCCCAGATGCGCAGGAGTGCCGCCACTCACTGCAGGACCTGTCAGACTTGCCAGGCAAGTGGAAAGAGTGGGAGGAAGCAGAAGGCTCCTCTCCAGCCATTCCCTGTAGTCAGCACCCCCTTTGAACGGGTGGGTATTGACATTGTGGGGCCACTGGACCCCAAGACAGCCATGGGCAACAGGTTCATCCTGGTCTTGGTGGACCATGCCACCCGGTACCCTGAAGCCATCCCTCTGAGGACAGTGAAGGCCCCCGTGGTGGGACAGGCACTGATGGGAATTTTCTCCCGTGTGGGGTTCCCTCAAGAGGTGGAGTCTGACAGAGGTACTAACTTTATATCCAAGTATATGAAGTCCCTGTGGCAGGAGTGCGGTGTAACGTACAAGTTCACCACTCCTTACCACCCCCAAGGAAATGGGTTGGTTGAGAGATTCAACCGGACCCTGAAGGGCATGATTATGGGTCTGGAAGAACCCATGAGGCGTAAGTGGGACGTCCTCTTGCCATGCCTTTTTGCATACCGTGAGGTGCCACAGAAGTCTCTAGGGTTCAGCCCCTTTGAGCTTCTGTATGGTCACCCAGTGAGTGGACCTCTGAGTTTGGTCAAGGAATGCTGGGAGCAATCTCCCAGGAAACCTTCCCAGGATGTATATAGCTACATGCTGGCCTTCAGGAACCAAACTAGGCGTTTCAGGCAACTTGCTGAGGCAAATCTGGAAGCCAGCCAGGAGGAAATGAAGTGGTGGTATGACCAGAATGCCACTCTGAGCTTCAACCTGGTCAGAAAGTGTGGGTCATGGCCCCAGTGGAGCCCTGTGCGCTCCAGGATAAGTGGACCGGACCCTTTGAGGTTGTGGAGCGCAAAGGTCCTGTTACCTATTTGGTGGACATGCGGTCTCCCAGGAACCCCTTGCGGGTCCTGCACGTCAACCGCCTGAAGCCCCACTTGGAGAGGTCCCAAGTGGGCATGCTCTTAGCTACAGATGCTGGGATGGAGGAGGAGACCGAGCCTCTTCCTGACCTCCTGTCAGCCCAAGAGCACGATGGATCAGTGGAGAGTGTGAACCTCTCTACCTCCCTGACATCTGAGCAGCAAGGTGACTGTCGCCAACTGTTGGGGCAGTTTCCTGACCTGTTCTCCCTGGTTCCTTGTGTCACTGACTGGTGCGTCCATGATGTGGACACTGGGGACAGTCTTCCTGTCAAGCACAAGGCTTACAGGGTGACTGACAGGGTGAGAGCTTGCATCAAGGAGGAGGTCTCCAAGATGTTTGCATTGGGGGTAATTGAGTCCTCTCACAGGCCATGGGCCAGCCCAGTGGTCTTGGTCCCAAAGGCTGCCGCGCCTGGTGCCACACCCGAACTCAGGTTCTGTGTGGACTACCGAGGACTCCATTCCGTCACTAGGACTGACGCACACCCCATCCCCAGAGCTGATGAGCTCATAGATCGGTTAGGGGCTGCCTGGTACCTCAGTACGTTTGACCTAACGTCTGGGTACTGGCAGATCGCCTTGATTGATGGGGCAAAGGAGAGGTCGGCATTCTCCACACCAGATGGGCACTACCAATTCCGGGTGATGCCCTTTGGGATGAAGAATGCCCCTGCCACCTTTCAGAGGTTGGTCAACCAGGTGTTGGTTGGACTGGAAGAGTTCAGTGCCGCCTACCTGGATGACATCGCAGTGTTCAGCGCCAGTTGGGAAGAACATCTGCACCATCTCTGGGAAGTGTTGATGGCGCTGCGGGGGCAGGCCTCACGATCAAGGCGAGTAAGTGCCAGATCGGGCAGGGTTCCGTGGTGTACTTGGGACACCAGGTTGGGAGCGGCCAGGTGGCGCCCCCACAGCCCAAGATAGATACCATTCTGGCTTGGGAGCCCCCCAAGACCCAGACAGCGGTGAGAGCCTTCCTAGGACTCACTGGGTATTACAGGAGATTTGTCAAGGGGTATGGCAGCATGGTTGCACCCTTGACAGAGCTGACTTCCAGGAAGCAGCCCAAGAGAGTGATTTGGACTGACACCTGTCAACAAGCTTTTGACACCTTGAAGACAGCCATGTGCACGGCACCCGTGCTCCTGGCCCCCAACTTCTCCAAAGAGTTTATCGTTCAGACAGACGCTTCAGAGCATGGTGTGGGGGCTGTTTTGTCACAGATGAATGAGGAGGGCCTAGACCAACCTGTAGCCTTCCTTAGTAGGAGGTTACTTCCACGGGAACAGAGGTGCAGTGCTATTGAGTGTGAGGCATTTGCTGTGGTCTGGGCACTGAAGAAGCTGAGACCATACCTGTTTGGGACTCACTTCCGGGTTCAGACAGACCACAGGCCCCTCAGATGGTTGATGCAGATGAGGGGTGAGAATCCAAAGCTGTTGAGGTGGTCCATTTCCCTACAGGGGATGGACTTCACGGTGGAACACCGCCCTGGTACAGAACACGCCAATGCTGATGGTCTGTCCAGATTCTTCCGCCTTAGTGAAGAGGACTCCCTAGAGGTAGGATGGTTCTCCCCACATTTCAGCTGGAGGGGACACGTGTTAGACCTGGCATCCTTGGCGTGGGTCTCCCTTCCATTTTTTGATGATGCCGCCAATGTTATTGATCTGTTTTTGCTGGTTTAGATGCTTTGGGCACTGTGCCACTGCTATTCAGTGCCACAGTGCAAGTGCTCCCTATGATAAATTGTGTTATGTATTTGTGACTCCATGATTGGATGATTGGTTTACTTGTCAGTCCCTAGTACAGTGCACTGAGTGTGCCCAGGGCTTGTAAATCCAATACTGCTGGTGGGCTTGCAGCACTGGTTGTGCCACCCACAGAAGCAGCTTGTAAAATGTGTCTCAGGCCTGCCATTGCAGAGCCTGTGTGCAGCCTAGGGCTGCCATGTCGACTTGGTGAGTGCACCCTCTTACCAGGCCCTAAACCTTCCCATTACTGCATGTTGGTCACCCCTAAAGTAGGCCCTAGGACAGCGTGCATTGTAAGTATAAGGTAGGACATGCCCTGGTGTGTGTGGCATGCCCTAATAGTGAATTACAGCCATTTTCGTTTTTCACTATTGCAAGGCTACCTGCTCCCCATAGGCCAGAATGGGCAGTTTGATTATTACAGCTTATAATCCTAACTGACCCAGGGAACATGGTAGAAAAACGAATTTAGTATGCCTGAACTCAGGATGATAAAATACATCTTTTAGTGAAGTTGGTTTTAACATTCTGTGTTTGAAAATACCACTTTTAGAAAGTAGGTATATTCTTGCCTAACTATCCAAGCCTGCCTCTGCTAGGTTGTGTATTCCTTGTCTGGGTTTATGAGTGACAGGGGCTGTGGGACTCCAGGAGACAGGGTTAGTCAGCACAGGGCTGAATAGAGAGATCTGCATCCAGAGTGGAGGGAGGAGTTGCACCTGGGTCTGAATAGGGCTGTGCCTGCCTTCCACAATGCTGGCTCCACCTCCTGCCGGGCGGCTGAGCACACTGCCCCACATTCTGAAAGGAAAGAAGGAGTCCTGTAAACAAAGTGCTCCAGGACTGACCAGAACTGGTTTTGGACTAGGCAAAGGCCTCTCTTCCTTCAGAGAACAAAGAGAAGAGGTGTATAAAAAGGGGACCCAGACCCCTAGGAAATTAGATCACTTTTGGGAAACAAGAAGAAACCTTTGCTGAGGAGCGGAACCAAGAAGAAACTGAGGAGAAGACTATCCCTAAGCTAGAGGGGATCTGCCTGCAGTGGTTGCCTGACTGCCAAAGAAAGGAGAAGGGAACTTTGTGTGTACTTTCATCAACTTGTGAAGGATCTCCAAGGGCTTGATTTTAGAGCTTGCCTCCTGCTGAAGTCTCAGGGACAACAGACTTCACCCACCCTGAAGTCCCTTGCTGGGAATTTGGACCTTCTGACACACTTGCGTGTCTCTGGGAGCTGGAAGCGCGACTCACGACGAAGAAGCTTGTCGCCGCAGCCGCTGATTCTCGCATCGCCGGAGAAAAGTGTCGACGTCGCATCAGACGCCGGCGCATCCCCGAAGAAGCTCGCCGCTGACACCCTCTCATCCTTCGAAGCGCCTCGCAGCACCGGAGAAAAGTATCGCCGTCGCATCCCCGGGGCAGAGCATCGACCTTGCATCAGACGCCGACGCATCGCAACACGAGGCGCCCCGCATCCCAGGAGAAGATTGTCGATCTCGCATCAGACGCCGTTGCATCGCCAGGGAAGCGTGTCGCAGGGCCTGTCACGGCTCCAAAGACTCACCAAAATCGCCGCACGGCCGTTGGGCGTGCACGCATCACCCCTTCGTTGTCGCAACATCAAGAAGACGCCACTTCGTTTCTTTGCACCAGATCTTCAACGCATCACCGTCCTTGCGTGTAAGGGACTACCGCATCACCTTCCCTGCAACACTTTTCGTTGCCCTGCGTTATCAATCTTAAGGTACATTGAACTCAGTGTCGCATTTCCATTTTAAGAGACTCCAGCTAATTCTACCATCTTTAAAGTACAGTATTGTGGATTATTTTTGTCGTTTTATGGTCTTGTGGTAAATCTATATAAAAGATACTTATTTTTATAATGAAACCGGTGTGGTGTCCATTTGTAGTGTTGTCACTGGATTACTGTATGTGTTCACAAATGCTTTACACACTGCCTCTGAACTAAGCCTGTCTGCTCGTGCCAAGCTACCAAGGGGGTGAGCAGGGGTTATTTCAGGAGTGTACCCCCTTACCCTGACTAGAAGCAAGGGTCCCTATTTGGACAAAGGTACCTACCTCTGCCAACTAGAGACCCCCAGTTCTAACATTGGTGGTCAGCGGTGGGGATTCTGGACTTGCATTTGTGACTCATGTACAGTGATTGGTGAACACTACCTAGTGAGTGCAGACCAAAACGCAACCACATACGTTTGGTAGATATTATTTTCTGGGACTTGCTATTTTTGCTAAAAACTGCCAAGTTTAATCACCATGGATACAGCAGCATCCATAGTATCAGTTGATAATGATTGGGAAGAGGAGAAACTGGAATGCTACACCGTTAACCAGCTCAAGCACTTCTGCAGGAGGTTCAAAGTTTCTATGACCGGAATCACCAAGAAGGATGATTTCCAAAAGGCGCTGAGGGCCTGGGTGGAAGCAAGGAATACCCCTGAGAATGAGGAGGGGGCTGAGAATGCAGATGAGCAGCTGGATGGGCCAGTGGATCCAGGGGAGAGGAGAGCATCTTCCCCGATAGGTAGCAGTGTTTCTGCCCGAGGTCTGTCCCCAGAAGAGCTGGAGGACAGAGAAAAGAGTAGGATGCATGAGATGGAGCTGACCAAGCTCAAGGGGCAGTTGGAATTTGAATTGCAATCTAGAAAGTTGGCCTTAGAAGAGAAAAGAATGGATCATGAGCATGAAAAAAGTTTGAGGGAGATGGAGTTCAGAGCCAAGAAGTTAGAGATTACTCCCTCTGGTGGCAGCACACCGTCAGTGCCTGTTGAGGCTAGGGTGTATATTCCTAAGGATGTGGTTAAGGAGTTTTTTAAGAATGATGATATTGGGCAATGGTTCAAGGCCTATGAGGTAGCCATGACTTCCCACCGGGTCCCTGAGAAGGATTGGGGAGCAGGGTTGTGGGGTCGGTTCCTTAGTGAGGGGCTGGATACCTTGTTGGACTTGCCCTCTGAAGTCTATAATTCCTACAGCCACATGAAGAATGCATTGATGACCAGGTATGGGTTGACTCCTGAACTCTATAGGCAGAGGTTCAGGAACTGTAAGAAGATTGAAGGCAGTACCTGGGTTGAGTATGTGACCTTTTTTTGCAGAGCCTTGGCTGGTTGGGTAAAGGGTAGCAAAGCAAATGATTTTCAGGCGCTCTTTAATTTGATTGCATGGGAGCACTTGTCCAGTAATTGTTTTCCTGAGCTACGCCAGCACCTGATTGAGAGTAGGCTGACTAACCCTAGGCAGCTTGCTGAGGAGGCGGACCGCTGGGTGAGCACCCGGGTCCACAAGGGTCACGTGGGAGACTCCGCCAAGTGTGGGCAGGGTCCCCAGCAGAGGAGTGGGGGGACAAGGGTAAACAGAGGGAGTTCCAGAGAGGGCCCCAAAGTAAACCCCAAGGGAAAGGTTCCCAGCCTAGCCTCCCCTGAGAATAAGCACGGGGTCCCGACAGGTCCACCTGTTCATAGGGGACCCCTGGTGTGCTACAAGTGTGGCGCCCTAGGCCACAGGGCCAATGATCCACATTGCCCTTTGTTTGGAAAGCCAGCACCCGCTGGTGCAGTCCCCCGGCAGTTGGCTAGTGTAGCCCTGGGGGAGGAGATGGGTGCCCAAGGTGGGCGGGATCCTGTAGTATTGTCCCTTGTCTCATTAGGAGACTCTGAGATGGTCCCTAGGACCCAACTGCCTGAACACTAAGAAGTACAGGCAGTGGGTGACCATCAATGGCCATAGGGTGGAGGCTCTGAGAGACACAGGAGCCAGTGTGACAGCTGTCAAGTGTCACCTGGTGTCTAAAGAGCAGGTGGTCCCGGATGCATTCTATCCAGTTGTTGCCGCTGACAACACAGAGCCACTGCAAGGTGGCTCAGGTTCCCATTGAGTGGGGGGGTCTCTGGTACTCTTCAGGTAGCTGTGAGGCCAGCCATGCCTGTTGACTGTTTGTTAGGGAACGATTTGGAGAGCTCCCCTTGGGCTAAGGTGGAGCGGAGTGCTCATTTGGAGATGTTGGCTTGCCTGATTGGGCGTGTGTGACCACCCGGTCCATGGCAGCCAGAGGTGTTCAAGAGGACCTGGAGCCTGAGAGGGAGGCCCAGGTGCCTGCCGGAGAGAGAAGAGGCAGGGGGCGTGGGAAACCGGCCCCCGAAGTTCCCACGGTCCAGGAGGAGGCAGACCCTGAGGGGGATGCCCTGGAGCCTACAGGGGAACAGGTAGCTGAACTGGGGGACCTGCCTGAGCTGACCCATTGGTAGCAAGATGGAGGACCCTCCACGGAGGAGTTCTGCGAGGAGCAGAACAAGTGCCCTTCTCTCGTGGGTCTGAGGCAACAGGCCACAGACCAGGCAGCAGGTGATCAGTCTGGATCACATTGGATCTACTGGGAGAATGGTCTCCTGTATAGCGAGCCTAAGGTTGCTGAGCCTGGGTCAGCCCGTGTGCTGGTGGTACCCCATCGCTTCAGAGCCTTCCTACTGGGTTTGGCTCATGATGTGCCTTTAGCAGGACATCTGGGACAGGACAAGACCTTTGAAAGGCTTGTCACCCATTTCTTTTGGCCCCAGATGCGCAGGAGTGCCGCCACTCACTGCAGGACCTGTCAGACTTGCCAGGCAAGTGGAAAGAGTGGGAGGAAGCAGAAGGCTCCTCTCCAGCCATTCCCTGTAGTCAGCACCCCCTTTGAACGGGTGGGTATTGACATTGTGGGGCCACTGGACCCCAAGACAGCCATGGGCAACAGGTTCATCCTGGTCTTGGTGGACCATGCCACCCGGTACCCTGAAGCCATCCCTCTGAGGACAGTGAAGGCCCCCGTGGTGGGACAGGCACTGATGGGAATTTTCTCCCGTGTGGGGTTCCCTCAAGAGGTGGAGTCTGACAGAGGTACTAACTTTATATCCAAGTATATGAAGTCCCTGTGGCAGGAGTGCGGTGTAACGTACAAGTTCACCACTCCTTACCACCCCCAAGGAAATGGGTTGGTTGAGAGATTCAACCGGACCCTGAAGGGCATGATTATGGGTCTGGAAGAACCCATGAGGCGTAAGTGGGACGTCCTCTTGCCATGCCTTTTTGCATACCGTGAGGTGCCACAGAAGTCTCTAGGGTTCAGCCCCTTTGAGCTTCTGTATGGTCACCCAGTGAGTGGACCTCTGAGTTTGGTCAAGGAATGCTGGGAGCAATCTCCCAGGAAACCTTCCCAGGATGTATATAGCTACATGCTGGCCTTCAGGAACCAAACTAGGCGTTTCAGGCAACTTGCTGAGGCAAATCTGGAAGCCAGCCAGGAGGAAATGAAGTGGTGGTATGACCAGAATGCCACTCTGAGCTTCAACCTGGTCAGAAAGTGTGGGTCATGGCCCCAGTGGAGCCCTGTGCGCTCCAGGATAAGTGGACCGGACCCTTTGAGGTTGTGGAGCGCAAAGGTCCTGTTACCTATTTGGTGGACATGCGGTCTCCCAGGAACCCCTTGCGGGTCCTGCACGTCAACCGCCTGAAGCCCCACTTGGAGAGGTCCCAAGTGGGCATGCTCTTAGCTACAGATGCTGGGATGGAGGAGGAGACCGAGCCTCTTCCTGACCTCCTGTCAGCCCAAGAGCACGATGGATCAGTGGAGAGTGTGAACCTCTCTACCTCCCTGACATCTGAGCAGCAAGGTGACTGTCGCCAACTGTTGGGGCAGTTTCCTGACCTGTTCTCCCTGGTTCCTTGTGTCACTGACTGGTGCGTCCATGATGTGGACACTGGGGACAGTCTTCCTGTCAAGCACAAGGCTTACAGGGTGACTGACAGGGTGAGAGCTTGCATCAAGGAGGAGGTCTCCAAGATGTTTGCATTGGGGGTAATTGAGTCCTCTCACAGGCCATGGGCCAGCCCAGTGGTCTTGGTCCCAAAGGCTGCCGCGCCTGGTGCCACACCCGAACTCAGGTTCTGTGTGGACTACCGAGGACTCCATTCCGTCACTAGGACTGACGCACACCCCATCCCCAGAGCTGATGAGCTCATAGATCGGTTAGGGGCTGCCTGGTACCTCAGTACGTTTGACCTAACGTCTGGGTACTGGCAGATCGCCTTGATTGATGGGGCAAAGGAGAGGTCGGCATTCTCCACACCAGATGGGCACTACCAATTCCGGGTGATGCCCTTTGGGATGAAGAATGCCCCTGCCACCTTTCAGAGGTTGGTCAACCAGGTGTTGGTTGGACTGGAAGAGTTCAGTGCCGCCTACCTGGATGACATCGCAGTGTTCAGCGCCAGTTGGGAAGAACATCTGCACCATCTCTGGGAAGTGTTGATGGCGCTGCGGGGGCAGGCCTCACGATCAAGGCGAGTAAGTGCCAGATCGGGCAGGGTTCCGTGGTGTACTTGGGACACCAGGTTGGGAGCGGCCAGGTGGCGCCCCCACAGCCCAAGATAGATACCATTCTGGCTTGGGAGCCCCCAAGACCCAGACAGCGGTGAGAGCCTTCCTAGGACTCACTGGGTATTACAGGAGATTTGTCAAGGGGTATGGCAGCATGGTTGCACCCTTGACAGAGCTGACTTCCAGGAAGCAGCCCAAGAGAGTGATTTGGACTGACACCTGTCAACAAGCTTTTGACACCTTGAAGACAGCCATGTGCACGGCACCCGTGCTCCTGGCCCCCAACTTCTCCAAAGAGTTTATCGTTCAGACAGACGCTTCAGAGCATGGTGTGGGGGCTGTTTTGTCACAGATGAATGAGGAGGGCCTAGACCAACCTGTAGCCTTCCTTAGTAGGAGGTTACTTCCACGGGAACAGAGGTGCAGTGCTATTGAGTGTGAGGCATTTGCTGTGGTCTGGGCACTGAAGAAGCTGAGACCATACCTGTTTGGGACTCACTTCCGGGTTCAGACAGACCACAGGCCCCTCAGATGGTTGATGCAGATGAGGGGTGAGAATCCAAAGCTGTTGAGGTGGTCCATTTCCCTACAGGGGATGGACTTCACGGTGGAACACCGCCCTGGTACAGAACACGCCAATGCTGATGGTCTGTCCAGATTCTTCCGCCTTAGTGAAGAGGACTCCCTAGAGGTAGGATGGTTCTCCCCACATTTCAGCTGGAGGGGACACGTGTTAGACCTGGCATCCTTGGCGTGGGTCTCCCTTCCATTTTTTGATGATGCCGCCAATGTTATTGATCTGTTTTTGCTGGTTTAGATGCTTTGGGCACTGTGCCACTGCTATTCAGTGCCACAGTGCAAGTGCTCCCTATGATAAATTGTGTTATGTATTTGTGACTCCATGATTGGATGATTGGTTTACTTGTCAGTCCCTAGTACAGTGCACTGAGTGTGCCCAGGGCTTGTAAATCCAATACTGCTGGTGGGCTTGCAGCACTGGTTGTGCCACCCACAGAAGCAGCTTGTAAAATGTGTCTCAGGCCTGCCATTGCAGAGCCTGTGTGCAGCCTAGGGCTGCCATGTCGACTTGGTGAGTGCACCCTCTTACCAGGCCCTAAACCTTCCCATTACTGCATGTTGGTCACCCCTAAAGTAGGCCCTAGGACAGCGTGCATTGTAAGTATAAGGTAGGACATGCCCTGGTGTGTGTGGCATGCCCTAATAGTGAATTACAGCCATTTTCGTTTTTCACTATTGCAAGGCTACCTGCTCCCCATAGGCCAGAATGGGCAGTTTGATTATTACAGCTTATAATCCTAACTGACCCAGGGAACATGGTAGAAAAACGAATTTAGTATGCCTGAACTCAGGATGATAAAATACATCTTTTAGTGAAGTTGGTTTTAACATTCTGTGTTTGAAAATACCACTTTTAGAAAGTAGGTATATTCTTGCCTAACTATCCAAGCCTGCCTCTGCTAGGTTGTGTATTCCTTGTCTGGGTTTATGAGTGACAGGGGCTGTGGGACTCCAGGAGACAGGGTTAGTCAGCACAGGGCTGAATAGAGAGATCTGCATCCAGAGTGGAGGGAGGAGTTGCACCTGGGTCTGAATAGGGCTGTGCCTGCCTTCCACAATGCTGGCTCCACCTCCTGCCGGGCGGCTGAGCACACTGCCCCACATTCTGAAAGGAAAGAAGGAGTCCTGTAAACAAAGTGCTCCAGGACTGACCAGAACTGGTTTTGGACTAGGCAAAGGCCTCTCTTCCTTCAGAGAACAAAGAGAAGAGGTGTATAAAAAGGGGACCCAGACCCCTAGGAAATTAGATCACTTTTGGGAAACAAGAAGAAACCTTTGCTGAGGAGCGGAACCAAGAAGAAACTGAGGAGAAGACTATCCCTAAGCTAGAGGGGATCTGCCTGCAGTGGTTGCCTGACTGCCAAAGAAAGGAGAAGGGAACTTTGTGTGTACTTTCATCAACTTGTGAAGGATCTCCAAGGGCTTGATTTTAGAGCTTGCCTCCTGCTGAAGTCTCAGGGACAACAGACTTCACCCACCCTGAAGTCCCTTGCTGGGAATTTGGACCTTCTGACACACTTGCGTGTCTCTGGGAGCTGGAAGCGCGACTCACGACGAAGAAGCTTGTCGCCGCAGCCGCTGATTCTCGCATCGCCGGAGAAAAGTGTCGACGTCGCATCAGACGCCGGCGCATCCCCGAAGAAGCTCGCCGCTGACACCCTCTCATCCTTCGAAGCGCCTCGCAGCACCGGAGAAAAGTATCGCCGTCGCATCCCCGGGGCAGAGCATCGACCTTGCATCAGACGCCGACGCATCGCAACACGAGGCGCCCCGCATCCCAGGAGAAGATTGTCGATCTCGCATCAGACGCCGTTGCATCGCCAGGGAAGCGTGTCGCAGGGCCTGTCACGGCTCCAAAGACTCACCAAAATCGCCGCACGGCCGTTGGGCGTGCACGCATCACCCCTTCGTTGTCGCAACATCAAGAAGACGCCACTTCGTTTCTTTGCACCAGATCTTCAACGCATCACCGTCCTTGCGTGTAAGGGACTACCGCATCACCTTCCCTGCAACACTTTTCGTTGCCCTGCGTTATCAATCTTAAGGTACATTGAACTCAGTGTCGCATTTCCATTTTAAGAGACTCCAGCTAATTCTACCATCTTTAAAGTACAGTATTGTGGATTATTTTTGTCGTTTTATGGTCTTGTGGTAAATCTATATAAAAGATACTTATTTTTATAATGAAACCGGTGTGGTGTCCATTTGTAGTGTTGTCACTGGATTACTGTATGTGTTCACAAATGCTTTACACACTGCCTCTGAACTAAGCCTGTCTGCTCGTGCCAAGCTACCAAGGGGGTGAGCAGGGGTTATTTCAGGAGTGTACCCCCTTACCCTGACTAGAAGCAAGGGTCCCTATTTGGACAAAGGTACCTACCTCTGCCAACTTGAGACTCCCAGTTCTAACACTAAGGGTGTAAAGCGTAAAGAAAATTACTCCGCTGGAAGAGCAGTTGATTTGACTATAATAGCAGGGAGAACTACTTCCAGAAATTTTGTGTTTAATGGAGCCATTTTAAATGAACCCTCATCACGTGCTTGGAAATGTGCTTGTGATTTAAAATTCTTATGTCTTGTATCCAGCTATGTCATGAACTTAACTTGCCGTGAGAAAGCTGCATGTTCTCTGAAATAGCAGGCGCATTCATAGCACTGGGCGTGGGTTTCTGTTGGTCAAAGATAACAGTAGTTTATACCCATGTGTTAAAGACAGATTCTGCTAAAGGCCTAATCTGCT
>CAWUFW010002390.1:1970000-2044495 GCA_963921515.1 Calotriton arnoldi | reverse complement strand
AATGGTATGTTGAGTAAATTTGTGGTTCCCTCCCCCAATAGGGGCCCTGAGAAAGTAGCCAAAATATGGCAATATTTTTACGTTGTGGGAAAAGGTGCTTTGGAAAGTTATTCTAAAAAGGTCCAACAAAGCTGTATTGAGAACTGCCTCGTCCCTGCTTTTAGAAACCGGCACAGTATTATTTTTTTTTCCATTGCTGTTTTGTACTAAATGGTAAGCAATATGTTCATTTTTTGCAGTTTCTACATATTTGCAATTAGTGCACAACCCGAGATTGAACCCAGAAGGCAGCCCATTTCCGAATAATGGACAAAATTGTTAATTCATTATGTGGTCATTTGTGTAGATCATAGGTTTTTCCAATGAAAGTCAAAGTTGCTGTCCAAAAATAATGAATGTAAATCAAAGTAGGCAGCAAGGCTTTAATCTAACTTTGTGCACTGAAGGCCCTTCTACAAAAGAAATGTAATGTTACATCCACTAAGCTCTCCTCTCGTTAAATTAGTAATACCCAGAGCCAACAACTTCGCCCTGGCTGTCGTTGCCTCACTTAATACTGAATATTCGAATGAATAAAAGTTGGGCATAGAGAGGCTTGAGCAAGATGTCAGCTTTCTAGGACGTTGGGTACTATTCCCCATTCAGCCTTGCGACCCACTACTACGGTAACCCCAGCATAAAAGTTTAAACAGATGGGGTTGGGATAAGAGGGTTGCCAGTGGATGTCGAAAGAGGGTAACACTGAATCTTTGTGGGGTTGTATAGGGGTGTGTTGCAGCCTAGGGATTGACCACACCACAAAATGGTGGACACAGCTCTGTGGAAGCCATTCAGGATTTAGCAGGTGGGGGGACCTGGTGAAAGGGGCACAGTGTCTACGAGGCCTGTCTGTGACGATACTGAGGATGTGGGAGGAGTTGGTGGACTCAAGATGAGCCCATCGATCTCACCTGGAAGCAGATTTGAGACTTGTTTGTGGGTTCTAGCAGGGAAGTGCAGCTACTCGTACACCCAGGGAACAGACCGGAGGCCAGTTCTGTCGGGGAGGAGCTGACCTCTGCAACTGAGCGCACAGCTTTGGGAGGGATGCATATATAGCGGTGAGGAAGGAAGGGGGACATCCGCCTAGCCAGCCAGATCTGAATTAACCCTTGTGATCAATGGGGTGTGCAGCCTGAAGACTTAATTGAAACCTTTGAGCCACAGGCACTTCTGTGAACACCTATAGTGGGCTGGACTGCTCCAACAATAGCCAACGGGTCCTTTGTCGGAGACTGGAAAAGATGGTTCGCACATACATGGGCGCAACCCTTTGTAAAACACATACAGGAATCAGGACATACCTTCCCAGAAAAGTGTGAAAAATTGTCCAGTAAAAGTACAAATTGTGACTTTTATGAAATAGACTGGATTAAGTCCATATATGTGCATATACATACGTATGCTGGAAAATGGGCTGTGGAATGATTCAGGATAATCCAAATTTCAAGCAGTCTATCATGATTAGAGTGGTCTCTGGGCAATAATTTTGAGCTGTCGCTAAATTGCAGTATTCATTTGTAGGTGCTGAAATTTGCCAATAACAAACATGGGAGTATTGGCCCAGTAAGATGGCACTGTCTTTATTACTTCTGTCAACATGGTGAGACTTCAAAAACGTTAGAGCTCGTCAACATTGGTCAGAGTCCAGTGAGTAGCTCTGAAACTGGGTTGGAACATTATGCTGTGATCCCTTAAGTTGCTCAACATACAAATTTGTCTGCTGGACAATTTCTTCCAGCAGAAATTTAAAGCAAAAGATTGTTGCTGTTTAGTTAGCTTTCGGGAGCACCACTAAATGGGGTGGACAGACTGGATCATATATGGGGAATCACAACCATCATCCACCTATTTGGAGACACCAGCTGCTGGTTAGCTACTTCTCTGCATTCCAAGTGGATTAGTCGTTGAAAGATTCAGCATGAACAGAAGGTTCAGCAGCCGATTCTTCTGTATGGTCCTCTACCTTTGTTGGACTCCTGCCCCAGAGGTTGACTTTGTAGGTATGCTGGCCTTCTACACAGCTTGTACACCATGGGGGAAAGCCACAGTAAAGACCTTCCTCAAAAAAGGGCTATTTGTTTTTTTTAAACACCCGGAACAATAATTGGAAACATGTTGAAAAGGGAATGGGAAATGCACACAAATCAGTACACTTGGTGGTGCACAAGTGAAATACACTCAAACTCAATTTCCACCAATTATCATTTGTGCTGCTTATTTATCTTTAAAACTATGACTGTGCAAAATTCTTGGTCACTTGAGTGGAGAATGTTACCGCACCTTGATTTAGTAATATATTTGCAAAAGTTTACTCCAAATTGTACCACAAACTACATACTACACCATTATCACTCTCCTGCTGAATACTTTAGCTACACTTGTTCTTAGTGTGACTCATGGTTTTCTCACAGTCCATATTAGTTCAGTGATGTAACATTGACAACTCCCCCACTCTGAAAATTGTTCCAGCACCATTGACACGTGCCAGTTGCAAAAATATTTTTGTGCTTGGGCCATTGTTGCTACTTCTCAATGATCCTGTTTGTATGAGGTCTTGAAGCAGAGTACTGTCATGTAAATAGCATTTGCTCAAATATTTGGTGTGCACTTCTCAGGTTTTACTTCAGTGTGAAGTGTTAACACACAAGTGCTAACACACAAGTGCTAAAAAAGACTAGTCTTCGCCAATGAAGCATATATACGGATTATGTTATTACCATCTGTAATTCAAAACTCAACAAAACATATTAGATGTTAATAGGACCCACTGAAAGCAGTGCAGTGACATGTTCTGAACTTTTCACAGGAATCTGAAAATACAGTTCTATAATCAAAAGCAACAAAGGAAGTGTGTGCACGTATGTTATAAACAACAGTGAGAAGAACCACCCAATATGCACCTTTTACCAGCAACTCCTATAGCGCAAGTCTCAACAAAGCTGGGGTGGGGGTCTGCAGTTTTTATATCACTTGCTGCCTTAACTGAGCCTATATCTAAGCTTGCTCGCTTGACTCGCTGAAGGGTAGTGATAGCAAGCAGAGAAGGCTTACCCCTGGAGTGAGGTAGATGGATAGTAACTAAGATACGGTGAGTGTGTTAGGCCCAAGGCTGCTCGCCCACACTACCAAATCGGATGCAGAGGCCAAGCTTTGGGGGTTAGAGCAAGCACGGGGGGTGAACAAATAGGCACCAAACATACACCACCAGCGGTAAAGGGGTGGCCGGGTGCAGGGTGCAATTACAGCGTTGGCTGCCCAATGCCTTTCAGTGGAGAACATGCTTTGGACAAACTGGCTGCATGCGTCGCACCGGAGGTTGCAGGAGGAAGACCAACCGCAGCAGAGGTAGGTAGAGGTGTAGGGGGTCGTAGGGGCACCGTCGGTTCAGCTCACCAAGGCCCAGGGACTTCGGGTTAAGGGGTGTCTTTAGACGTCTGTTTCTTCTTACCGGAGCCAGTCAGTCAGAGGGAGCCTCTGGATTCAGGCTGCAAGTGTCGTCTGAGTCCAGGAGGGTCAGCCAACGCTGAACTTGAGGTCAGGATCGCCGGGGAACCTGTTCTGGATCAGTGGTCCACCTGGACACGGGCTGGAGGCATTGGGTGCAGAGTGGGCAGGGCTCGTGGATCCGAAGGGCACGGGAGTCCTTGGTGTAGGTTTCTTGGAGGCAGCTGCTGTCCTCAGAAGTCTCTGATCTTCCGTGAAGGGCAGGCAGTCTTCCTCGGGTTCTGAAGGTCGCTTGCTGCAGGACAGGTGTCGTCTTAGCAGGGTGTTTGAAGCTGGAGACAAGTCGGTAGTCTTCAGGCTTTGCTGCTCTGCATCTTCTTTGTTCTTAGGTCGACAGGAAACTAGTTTCCAGGTCTGGGGGGCCACCTAAATACTAAATTTAGGGGCATTTTAGGGGGAAGGAGGTAGGGCCAATGGGCACCTAACCTGGGGTGACTACATCCTCAATTATACCACCCTCCATTATGCTACCCTCCTGTGGTAGGGGGAATAGACCTAGCCCTGATTGGAGGGGACTCCATCTTCAAGATGGCGGGGACTGAAAGATGTGCTTCGCCTCGCCTCCCCACCTTAGGGGTGGAGTTGGCACTGGTGGGCACACCTCCTATTCAAAGTTTTCCCACCCAAAGTGTGGGTGTAAACTGGGGGCTGCCATCTGCTGCTAGCAGCAGAGGCTGGGGGCTCTTTACAAAGGCAGCAGGCCTTTGAAGCTTCCCTCTCGAGCACTGGGCCCATCCTGGGGAAGGTGGTGGCACCTCAGCCCAGGATGTGTATTGTTTCTTGTCCCAGAGAGCAGAGACTCTCGACCCAGTGGTGGCAGGTTGCCTACAACCAGTCTGTGACCAAACCAGGGGTGGTAGGTTTTTCAGGGGGCACCTCTGAGGTGCCCTCTGTGTACATGTTACAGTAAATCCCAAACTGGCATCAGTGTGGGGTTGAGAGGAGTAGTTTGGTACCAAATACTCCTGTGTTCAGTGAAGCCATCATGGTGCTGTGGAACTCGAGTTGAGTTTCCAGCCCATGTGCTCTCTATGGCTTCCCTGGCACTTAAACCATTAAGGACTGGGCCCATATATTGTAGGGGCATATCTGCTCATGCAGATATGCCCACACCTGTGACATAGTGCACCCTGCCTTAGGGCTGATAAGGCCTGCTAGAGGGTTGACTTATCTATATCTTAGGCAGTGCTAGCTGGCATGGCACACAGGCAATGTCGACTTTGCCATTTTGTCTGCACCAGGACATGAATGCTGCAGTGGCAGTCTCCATGGCCTAGGGGAGGGGGTCCCTAGGTGACCCTCTTCAATACCAATGCCCTTGGTACCCAGGTACCATTTACTAAAGACTTGCAGGGGGCCTGAAGGGCCAAATGTCGAATAGTTTTAGGGAAGAAGTACTGGCACAGGGGAACTGGTTGGCATGTACCCTGTGCACTACAACCAAAACCACATCAATATCCAGGCAAAAAGTGAAGCCTAACCTTGTCAAGAGGCACTTTCTCTCAGTGAGTTAGAAGGATAGCGACTAAAATACAACATACGGTATTGTCAAATTTGTATCTGTTCTAGAAACTAGGGGCATAATTTAGAGGGCAGTATGGATTGAAACCCTTAAAAAAAAGAACTCCATCACCTTGCATCCACCTCTCCCAATAAACCCACCCTGCTGGCATCAATGCTTCCCTCGGCCACACCACGGGCAATACTTTTTGGCCCCTGGGAAAATAGTGTACAACATCACTAAAAATCCATTGGCAAATCCAAGCTCCCAAAGGTGTGACCTGTTGACTTTGCCAATGCTTGTTATAATGGGAATAAGTCTCTTGTTGCAGCTGTGCATATGGGTTGGTGTAGCAGCCATGTCTTGGGTGTAGCAGCCATGTCTTGATTGTGCACAATGGATCTTCTGCTTCGTTAAATGGAATTTTCGTTTGCATTCTTCAAATGATGGTATATTCTGTATTTTTTAAACATCTGAGATGGTTAGGCATTCCCCCTTTTCAACTATCAAAAGGTCCTGGATAATAGAGGTGGTGTGAAAGTTGTGGTGCATAAGGCTATGATCGGAAAGGAAGAATAGCTTTACTGAGTACCTGGAGAGCATCCCATACATAGTGTAGGCTTTGTCTTGGGACATGGCCGACTACACATTTTAACTGGAGGCTCCGAGAGCCCCTTGAAATCTGCCTGCATCCTGTACTCGGCTCGCCCTGCAGGAGGGCTTTTCTGCTGCGAAAACAGCCGGAACTCCCTGGATGTGCTGGGGGAGCCGTGGAACCGTAGAGGAAAGCGGTGTGGCGGATCACACCATCTGCCATGGCATCACTACTGGGCCGCATGACTGTTGTCCCGGGCCTCTGAGTGAGAGGCCTCCCAGTGAGTGGCCTCCCCAGACAGAGCGGGCGACCCCTGTACCGAGGGGGCCATGGCGCACTGGTGACTCCCCGAGAGGTAGGTGGGGGTGACGTGGAGGGTGTGCTCCCCTGCCGGGAGGGTGCCGTTGGGCCGCATGGCTGCGGCCCTGAGCCGCATGGCTGCGGCCCTGGGCCTCTAAAATGCGGGGCCCCTGAGCGACGTGGAGTGGCCCTTTGCTGAAGAGGTCAAAGATGACTGGAAGCCCCCTGCGCAGTGTGTTGAGAAGTAAACCACTGGAGGCCCCTCACTGACGGAACATGTCCTCAGGGAGGTGCTGGGTCCCTGAGCTGGTCTGCTGGGGCGCCCACAGAGATGCTTGATACTGGTGGGGTCACACGGAAGCCCCCACAGTAATTCAGCGCCACTTGCCAGCGTGCGTTGGGAGGAGGACGCGGCTGCGGGCGATGCTGCTGCGCAGTGGCTTCCTGAGCAGTCAAGATCGCTCATTGCTGGCTCACCCAGTTGGGGAATCTGGCTGCTGACCCCTAGGATGGAGTGGGGGGGAGCAGAGGTTAGATGTCGACTTAGAGGTGTTGCGAGGTAACCAGACTCTTGCCTGGCGAGTTGGGGCCCCCATATAGCTTGTGGAAAAGGATCCCAAGAGACTGTGCTGTGGGGAGGCCTTACAATATTTTGACTCACCTGGGGGTGAACTGAAGCGGTTCTTTTCGCCCACTTCTCGGCCTGTGCTTCCGCGCCTCGTGGAGCCCGCTTTAAACACTCCTGGCGTTTGGACCCCGACCTCCCCCTAGAATTGTATTTGTCCTTCTGAGGAGAGGGGGTCATCATGGGCCGTGACAGGGGCCCCCGGTCGCAGCAGACTAGTATGGGTCAGTTCACAGGGACAACCAAGCCTGTGACCCGTCTCGCTGATCAGGAAACTGTGAGGTGTTCCTGGGAAACTGTGGAGCCCACGGGTGTGCAGATCCTGGCAGCCTTTGAGGCCTCTACTTCAACTTTGGAGGGCAGAATTGATTCAGTCTGCACCGAAGTCAACTTGCTTAGGGCGGGTGGAAGCATGGTGTCAGTGGCGTAGGAAGGGGGGTGCGGTGGGTGCGGGCCGCCCCGGGTGTCATCACAGAGGGGGGTGACAAAATGGCAAAAATGTGTTTTAAACGCATATTTTTGTCAAGCCGGGGGTGACAAGAAATTTTCCGCACTGGGTACCACCTGACCTTGCTACGCCACTGCATGGTGTTACATCTCTGGAGTCTGTGGTCAGGGTGAAGGGCCTAACAAAGGAGGTAAAGGAACTGCAATCCACAATGCGCAAACTCACTGGAAAAAACTAAACAGCTTCACTACCACCTGGAAGATTTGGAGGGCAGGTCGCATAGGTGCCACCTGCGCTTTGTTTATTTCCCTGAGGGGCTGAAGGGGGACCGGCTGGACTCCTTCCTGGAACAATGGCTCCAGAGCATCGTAGATCTGCTCAGCCATCCGCCTTTTTCGTGATTGAGCGGGCCCATCAGGCCCTGACACCCGGACGCCCCAGCAAGGGCTCTGATTGCAAAGGTGTTCAATTAAAGAGACGGGGACAGCATACGTCAATGGGCCCACAGGCTTGGGGTTCCCAGACACGAGAGTCGCACCATCAGAATCTTTCCAGAGTTCACCCGCAGGTTGCAGGCACTCCGCCCCACCCTCCTGGCTGCCAAGCAGAAATTCAGGGCCCTGAATATTAGATATGTGCTACTCTTTCCTGCTAAGTTGCGGGCGGTGCACAATAGCCAGTCCCATTTCTTTACTTGTCCGGAGGATGTGTGGGCCTGGAGTGAAACACTTGATACCTGTGGGGGCACCAGGCCCAGCGTTTCCATGGAGAGGCGAAGATGGGGCATGGAGGTTGCTTCTGGTGGTTTCAGGATTGAAGCGCAAAACGATGCGACGCCGGTTTTGGTCGCTGATGGGGCCCAGCAGGCCCTGTTCCTATCTGTTACGTGTGTCACTTGCTGTTTGTTGTGTGGGATGGGTGCAGGGTTTGGTGCATCCGGACCCGTGAGCCCTCTGCTGGTTTTGGCTAGTAGTGGCTTGGGAGTTTTGTGTGGCACACTGTATAAGTTAAAATACTCACCTGGTACGTCTGGAGTCTTTTTGACTATTCACATACCTCAGACATAGGGTGGGGAGTGGCTTCTTACAAGAGACCCATCTTGCAGAGCCCGAGGCGGGGAAATTGAGGAGGAAATGGAAGGAGCAGCTGTATGTCTATGTATTCCTCTTATTCAAGGGTGGTGGCCACCGGGATTGCCCCATGGCTTCTGTTTAGAATTAAAGAAAGACAGGCTGACGTGAAGGGTAGGTACCGGCTTCTCACGCGACATAGCACTATTGAATGTGTACACCCCTAACTGCTATGATAAATCCTTTTTCTGCAAGGTGCTAAATGTCTTTGCACCTCACATAGATGCACCGTTCATCTGGGTGGGAGATTTCAATTGCATTTTGCATGGTGGTCTGGATAGGTCAACCCCCCACTAGTACACAAGTGGGCATCTCCAGTTCACTGGAGGAGGTAATGACTAGGGCGGGCTGTGTTGATGCGTGGAGATGGAGTTCACTTTCCACTTCAGCGCACACGGCATGCGTAGTCGCTTGGACAGAATACTTGTAACGAGGGAGTTAGGGGCTCAGGTGACTGCTGTGGAACATTTGAGCAGATTCCTGTCTGATCATGCCCCGGAACTTCTTACGTATGTGTGGCGCTATGTGACTCCTCCCATCCCTACTTGGAGCTTGCACCGTGAGACGAGGCGTTTTGTTAAGATATACTGGAGGCCCTGATACATTATTGTACACACAATTGGGGGTCCAGTGCGACCAGAGCTAATGAATGGGGTGAATTAAAGGGTGTAATGCATGGGGAGTGCCTTACTAAGGTCTGTGGAATAAAACAACAGTTGCAAAGGGATTTATGGGGCCAGGAAGAGGAGTTGGCACAGCTCCAGAGGGGTGAGCATGAGTAATCTGCTACACAGGGTGTGATCGTGGCAGCCAGGCGTATGGTGGGGGAGACATGGGACCTATTGAATCACTTTACCCGAAAAGAATACAGGCAGTTCCTGCATAGAGCGTGTAATAGCCCCAGTAGGCTTTTGGCGTGGCTTCTCAGTCGGAAGAATTCGTCACACTTGGCTATGTCCCTTAAGACGGACGACAACAGACTAGTGGTGGCACAGGCCTCTATCGACGGAGAGCTCCGCAACTACTTGCAGGCACTCTATCCGAGTTGGGAGGAGGGCTGTGATGAGACTACTGGGTCGGAGTTCCTAGGGGGATTAGAGTCACCATGCCTGGAGCCCTCGCAGAGGTAGGAGTTGGAGGGGTTCTTACCAGAGAGTAGATCGAGGCAGTTCAGGAAATGCCCAAGTGTAAAATACCTGGTACAGATGGGCTTCAGGCGGAATTTTATCCAGTGTACGCTGATGTGCTTTCCGAAACTCTACAGGAGGTCTTCGGCGAGGAAGGCGGGGTCCTTCGCTGTCTATGAGAGGCATTTGTCGTCATGCTCCCCAAATAGGGACCTAGAGAAGCATGGCTTATACTGCCCGCTCTCCATGAGCAACGTGAATGTGAAGATCTTGTCCAAAATCAGTGAATAGAATACACGAGGTAATTGAAAAGTTGGTACATGAGGGCTAATGTGGTTGTATCCCCTGAATCTCCGCAGGATTACTCGCGTTATGTACATAGTGCAGGACTCTCTAGAGGAGATGACGGTGGTGGCCCTTGATATAGAGAATGCATTTGATACGATTAGGTGGGATTTTATGTTGGCTGTTTTGAAGCATATGGGGTTCGGTGCGAAACTCCTGAGTTGGATAGCCTTTTACTGTGGGCTGACCGCCAAGGTTTGCTCTAGGAGATACATATCAGCTGGCTGGGAGGTACAGAGGGGTACTCACCAGGGATGCACCCTGTTCCCCTCCGGTTTCCTTTCGCTATGGAGCCGCTGGCAGTCTTTTCCGGATGAGGCTACAAGGACTGGGGATACAGGTGGTGAACTGAGCATATTGTATCCCTCTATACGGATGATGCACCGGTGTATCTGAGAGCCTCGGTGCTAGTCCTGTTGTCTGCAGTACAGCTGTTTGAAACGATGTTGGGGCTCAGGGTAAATGCTGATAAGTCCTTGATTTTCCCACTCACAAGGATGACTAGGGAGGGTTTGGTCTACAGCCTTGATCTGGGGTTGGGATGGGAACTGGCTAGATTTCGGTACCTGGGGATGCAGGTTACACGCACCCCTGAAATGCAATATGAGTCCAATATGGATAGAGTACATCGGGGCTTACATGCTTCAGTGACCTTATGGAATACTCTCTTGTTGTCATTAGCGGGCAGGGTTGCGGTGGCCAACATGGTGTTAATGCCCAGTTGTCTCTACTAAGTGCTCTGAACACATAGTACCCCATAGACCGCCATACGTGCTCGCCTGCATGTCGCCTGCCCTTGCTGGGAAGGAGGGTGGCACAGACCTGGGAATTGGCAATAGTCTGTTGCCCATAAACCTCCGTTCTGTAGGAGCCTGCTGCTATGGTGGCTAGTCATTCTTGCAGATTACGAACAATGCCAGTCTCAACCTGCTGAGAGGGTGGTTGCGATACACATGGGGAACTATACCCTGGGGTTATGGTAGACATTTGCAGGTCTATTTTTCGGCTTCCAGATCTAATTGGCAGAACACTGGGATTTGATCGCGCTTCATGTCCACTTAGTGTTTCTCTGACAACTTATATGTCCAATCTATATGACCCTAAGCTGGGTTGCTTTCGGTAAAATGAAAAGTCAGAGGGCCAATCTGCACTCTGACTTGTTGGCCCACAAACTCTTGTTCAGTCACGCTTTTCGTCCCCACCAAATTAACAGTAGCATCAGTGACTTCAGGTCATAAAGGAATTACCTTTGTAATGAGATTGGCATGGCTTGGAAAAGTTGGAGAACCCCATGGAGAATTGTCATCTTGACTGTGATTCTACCCAACCAGGATAGGAACAGTGGAGACCACCTCCGGTAGTCCTTGTGGATGGAAGTGAGTACCCTCAGGTAGTTGGCTTAGTAGAGACTACCCGAGTGGATTAATATAGATGCCAAGATATTTAATGTTTCCTGGCCAATTGAAGTGGGGACCAGGCTGGGATTTGGTTGATCTTGACAGATTGAGGATTTCAGATTTGCTGGTATTGACCCTGAGCCCGGATACTGCCTTAAAGGCTTGCAGGTGCCTGGAGTAATGTTGTAGGGAGATGGTGGGGTAGTCAGAAATATTAGTACGTCATCCACAAATAACATGATGTGGTGGTATTTGCTGATAAATGGGATGCCCCTTATCTTTCCCTCTTACCCTAGCAGCAAACAGCTCCATGCTTAAAGCAAATAGCAGGGAAACTGGGCATGGCATCCCTGCCACATCCCCCTTTGTAAGCAAAAGGGGTTTTGAGCGCCTTCCGTTCACTTGTGCCTGGCATTGGGGGATTGATAGCCCACCATCAGCATATTTATATAAAAATTGGACCAAAGCCAAATTCTCCATAGTGTGCACCAGGAAGCCCCAGTCCACCCGGTCGAAATCCTTCTGTGTGTCAAGCAGCACAAAGGTAGCTGGTATAGCTATCTTATCCACTTTTTCGACCAAGTGGACTAGCCTCCTTCTAATGTGTTTGCTGTCCTTTAATGATTCTGGATTGATCTGGGTGGAAAAATGCTGTAAGCAGTGATTTCAGTCGTGTGCAGTAGGCCTATGGGAGGCACACTGGTCAACAGCGAGACCATGCCAGTAGTTTGTATGGAGTAAAAGGCTTGCGTTAAATGAGGGGTCAAAGTGGTAGAGAATGCTTTGTAAAAGTGGAAGGTAATGACATTAGGACCCAGGTTCTTACGGGGTTTGAGACTGATCTGTTAGGCTTCCTGTTTAAGGTTTCTAGTATGTCTGATTAAAAAAAAAAAAAAAAAATTAATGCATTTAATTACTAGAAGTCCAACTCTGACGTGTTGCCAGTCGGGAGTTTGATATCCCCTATGTACTTCTGTTCTTGTTTGTGGCGTAGTTGTCCTACTAAATGGGGTTCCACCTTGTTACTCTGGTCAGAAGAAATATTCCAAAGTCTCAGAAGTGCTAATTCAGCTTTGTTTGTATTCAGTGCATTCAGTTTCTTCCTCAGGGACATCGCTTTTCTAGCCTAGATGGTTTCGCTTTATGTTCAGCATCAGTTGTGACAAATTAGTCGGCAGTCACCTTCCGCCTGCTGCTCCTTATGGACCCCTGCCATAGCTCCAATACATCAGCCATGAATAGCCACCTTAGAAGTGTCCTGAATGCAGGCCCAGCTACTGTTGTGTGGAATGTTAAAGGAATAAGCTATACAGCCTCTTAATTTGTTTATTTAACTCTGAGTCTCTAGCCATCGTCTAGTGAAACATTTAGCTCTTGGGTCTACAGTGTTTGGCCTCCCAGGTGAGACCAGCTCCAACGGGGTATGGTCAGAGAGGGAGATTGCATGTATCATGGTTTCATGCATCCATTGCTTAAGACTGTTACTGAGAATTCTATAATTTGGCCAACAGTAGGATCGTGTGAGATTAAAAATAATTTGTAGTCTTAAGTAGTCTCATGACAGTCTCCTCATGGATTTCTTGAGACCCAGATCTCCTAGGGCATATTTCAATTTTTTGGAACAAGCTCCCCAGTCAGACTAAGTATCGGCAGACTTGTCTATAAAGATGGGTCCCAGAAAGTATTGAAATCCTACTGGAGTACATCACCTTTGGCAAACACTTCCTTAGTCACTAACAAAGGGATCAAAACAGTCCTAGTTTGTATTGGGAGCATATATTGTTGCCAAAGTAAGAGGCCTACCCTGCAGCGAACCAGCTACCATTATATATCTGAGTCTGGTGTATTTATTGGGGGATTTCGAACCATTGGTGTGCAATATGAATAATGTAAGCATTGTAAATTGTGAGGGGGAGGCAAGAGGAAGTAGGGTGAAGCCACTAAATGTTTCCTAATAAGTCTTTCATAAAGCCTCTTGTCCCGTCCGGGTATGTCATAATGAAGTTTTCAACATTATAAACCAAAAAAAGAGCATAAAATGGAAAGAAAAATGCACTGGAGAAGTTAAGTATTGGCCCACCAACCTGGGCATTGAGGTACACTACTTTTGAGGTGAATGTGATGCTGTCCTTCACATTGCAAGAGAGAATGGTTGAAGACTGACCCAGTGCTCTAAGCTGCATGGTCTGTTGAGTTGATGCAAAATGTGAATGACAGTTGAACCAGACCAAGGGATGAAAAGAACTGACCTTAAGCTTTCTGTGTATGTATGGCCCTTTTTATGGCTTTTTTGATCACAGGAGGTTGCCAACATAGTTAAATTGGTCTGTAGGAAAGACCTAAATTGTATTGCAATAATAGTGTCAAGACACTAATGAAATAGTTAAGGAAAAGGTTGTGTACGAGAAGAGAACCTGTAAAATATGTGGACTTTTCAAAATATTGTATTTACTTACGAAAAATATTACATGACAATTAAAAGCCTAACCCAATCCAGTATATTTGTCACATTAAAGGGGTGCAGCAGGGGTTTGTAAATAAGGAGTGACATGGGCTGGAAAAGAGCCGCAGTGCACTGATGCAGGAAGTATGAGGCTCTCCCAAAAGTAAATTGAACAAATTAAGTCAAAGGAATGGAGACCATGTAAAAGATGCAGGTGGGAGCATTGCTTCCAGGCGTATCTCCCGGCAAAAAAATATATAGCAGCGATTTTTAACCTGTCGTCCTGGGGATCCACTTCGACACAGTGAGTCCGCAACAGCTTAGAAAATTAAACAATAACATTTTTAAGGTGTGTATAAATAAAGAATTAAAATGCAAAATTTACAATTTTTTATAACGTACTGTAAATGGTGGCCTAAATTAAATTTAGAAAAGCTCCAACCTTCCCATTAAAACTTTGCTCCATTAAAAAAAAAAAAAATGACAAGTCAAATATTTAATCATTTGTGTATTTGTAAGATACTTTTCTGCATAGTGTGGAAAGATTAACTGTCACTTTAAATGGGTTGAATTGTAAAAGAAACACACTTTTCCGTCTGTGCCTAAACTACCAACAGTTTGAAACAATTCTCTTTATTTAACAAGACAATTTGTCTTTTGACACCTATTGTGACCCCTTAAATGCATACTATATTTAGGGCTACATGTATCAAAATTGTAAATCGCACTACCTCATTAATATTAATGAGGTAGATCGCAATTTGCAACTCCCTAGGGACCACTAAAATCATGGGGATGGTGGCCTGCTGGGGTCAGCCATTATAAGTCACAATTACGCAGCAGCATTTGGGTGTGGGTGCTGGGAGTTGCTAGGCCTGTCTGCGCTTAAATCGAGGGCCACATTAAAGTCCCCTCCCCAAAGAAGTGCCCTAGGCCCAAGCGTCCCCACCTGTCTCCAAATCTCTGCAAAAAACGGGTGTCATCTACATTTGGGCCATATATGGATAGCAGTCTGAAGGGGCCCTGTTGGTCAGAGCGGACACAGCACCATGGCAGTCCCTTGCGGATTTAAACAGCCACCCCACGTGCATAATTAGAATAGTACGCCACGTGTCGCCCTCCAATCCAGCCAGCACGCTGGAGTGCCCTCCATAAGATGCAAGTCTTCTAGCAAACAGATGTCTGTTGTGCCGCTGCACGTTCGCCAGAACATGTTGCACCTATTATTTAGCCCCCTTATGTTCCAAGTCACTCATTTAATCAATAGCATTCAGAGCTATTTAGGGGTTCGAGATCGCCGTTCGTGCATGCGGTGGTCGCCATTCTAAGAAGCATGCGTCATTATGCTGAGTGGCAACAGGGCATTACCACAACATCCCACCCACCTCAACCCTCTAACCGGGCTAAATGCCACCATCCCTCCGTTCATACTGCACCCAATTTGCATTTGAAGTGAACAGGGGAATCATCCAGAGGGGGTGAACCAGAAGCCCAACACTCTCCCAGCCAGGTCGGAGCTGCTTGGTCTGAGCAGAACAGATACAAGGGGGCCAAAGCCCGCCCAAGCAGGTCCCCTACTGCGCCCATTGTGCAGGTCACTGCTACCAGCACTTCAACCAAAGGCAGTTCTGCAGCTCATAGTGCAGGGAGGAATCCGCGAAAGGGTCACCGCCACCAACTGTTGAACAGCACGTCCACAGGCGACAGTTGTGGAAGGTGCTCCACCGCAGTCTCTTAGAGGCCCCAACTCTGTGCCTCTGGTTGTCGCCGGAGATCCTGTCTCAGTCACTTGAATATTCTTGGCAAATTTGACAGTCTCCTGCGGATCTGTGAAATAATGTGTATTCGCAGGATATATTAGAGTACTTGGCATCCGTTCTCTGCAGCTATATTTTGATATGTAGTCATAGGGGTGCACACACTTTTCTTTTCAGAGAATTCGGTTTGCGTGATACGATTCACCTATTCCCTATACAGCGATAAATGTTTGCATGGTGGTTCCAGTGACTCTTGGATTTCCCAGACTCATGCATTTAGATAGTCCCTTTGGCGAGACTGTGGTTGAAGACTTTTCAGCAGCATCTGGTTCTAAATTATGATTGGTTACCATGGTTTTCATCAAAGATTGCAATCCTCAATTTTGTATGAAAGTTCCACCAGGGGGTGCATAGAAAGCACATTCTTCAGGAGGGTCTGAGGCTTCAGCCCCTGAAATTCCAATGGCAAATAGATTTGTCTAGATGTCGCTGAGGAATATATTAAGACCATTGGACATCAACCACCTGAGCTATGTTTTTTTCTAGTCTTAAATTCCTTCCTTTCTAGGGCAGCTGTCTGTATCTCGATTAATCATTTTAATTTCACTTTTTACCGGTCTCCTACCAAATCAAATTTGCCTTGTCCTTCAAGAGCAATACACTTTTTGCAATTGCATCTGAACTAGAGTGGAATATCAATGTGAAAGCCTTATTGTTGCCTTGCAGTAGGTCTTCCATTATGCTGGTGTGTCCGCCATTTATAGCGTACCCTGAACCTGAGCCATCAATTCTATCTTTTCCATGCAAGTACTGGCTCAGATCATATGCAACTTTTTAAAAACTTTTTTTATGGAAAAACTTTGTGCCTAGGTTGCCTTCAAGCAGCTTCAAGCCTTGCACATCTTGCTGGTGCCAGATGTTGGGAGTGCTGAATCCTCAATATTTGTGGTGGTCGCATGATGTGGTGTCTTGTGATCTCTGCCGTTATGCTGCTCAAGTCTGAGAAATATGTGAAGATCCTTATAGCTTCACAATGGAGACATCTCTTTGGGGCTGCCTGCAGCGTGTGCAGTAGGTAGGATTTTCCATCCAAAGAAGTTTCAGCTCTACAGTAGGATGAGTTTAAGAAGGGCTAGCCTATCTTAATTTAACCAGCTGTTCTCTGCTGCACCTTCAGGACAGATCTGTTTGCTACACTGCTTGAAACCTGCTTCGGCTCCTTTTACTATACATGTGCTTGTCTCATTTCCTCCTTAACGTTGGAAATCTGTTTCAGCTTCAGTGTCACAGATTCCTCTGTCTGTTTTAATTCAGCAGAGCCTCTCTGTGTCCAATTTAAGCACTGTGAGGAAGAAAACTGTCTTACTTTAATGACCGTTTCTCAAAATCCAGACTAGAATATCTGAAGAGTATGAAAGACTATTTTGGCTTGGAATCGGGGCCTGAGCTTCTGCTGGCTGTTTTTTTCTTTTAAGAGAGGTTTTAGTATCCCTTAGTAATTAGACTGCAGATACACTGTCGAGCTCCATTCTGAACAGCTGAAGACCTCATTCTTTACAGAATTCTTGGCAGATAACCAGGTGTCTTAAGCAGTGCTTCCATTTAATGAAGCGTTTGCAGATCTTGTGGGGAAAAAAGCCTGGTTGAAGCCCCCGCAGTGGTGAGCTTGCCTGAAATAAAAACTAGCTTCTACAGATCCACTTATTCAACACGGCTAAAGCTTACTGGTCTCTGCTTATAAAGGTATCCAGAGTGCTTTTCCAGCTATTCTTCCAGTCAGGGAATCTTAGCGCTGGGATACTGCAGACAAAAAATTTCTGCTTAAGTTCTGCCTTAATCTTTCAACTTGTCTTGTTTATTTGTGAGATACCCCCTGTGATTACAGGAAATTACTTTGGTGGCTGCTTCTAGATTGTCAGAAAAGATCAAGACTGTTTTCGTGGCTCTGACAAAGGGCAGCCAGGCAGCAACTGTGTATTGATATTCTTCTTCCACTTCCCAAATGGAAGACTACTGAGTTCCATCTATCTTCTCAAGACTCTGGTTGTGGGGCAGTTGGAGTGTTTTGTTAAGATAGTGAGATAATGGTTTGTACTATCTTTTTAGTACAATTGCGATTTGGTATGTGCAGGAGTTTTCTCTGAACATACAGAATATTTCCCTGTTAGCCTGTTCAGTTTATGGAAGACATTTTGGGCACAAATTATCTCTGGGTGTTCGAAGTGTCGAGCAGGCTGTTGGGCGTTGCTCAGATGATGGACAGTTTCCAATAGTCCTTTGTGTTGATGACGTCTTGAATTTTTCAGATCCCCTTGGAACAACTCAATATGCAGCAGCTTCATTGTGATTGTAATCATTGCAATCGACTCAAAGTCGGCCATGTTATCGCGTTGGTTTTTTTTTAGTCTGAGGTGGTGGTTGGATTGGTCAAACATGGAAGTTGGCTATCCATTCCGACAAGCTGATGGTAGGGAAAGGCTCTTCCCCTCTGTAGGTGGCTGGCCTAAGAGGTGTTTGAATGTTCTCTGAATGTTCATTGGACCAAGTCTGAGTCTTACATGCACCATTCCAATTAGGGAGTTAAAGGACGTGGATTATTTCATATACACCACCAGAGGTGTACTTTCGGTTCATGCAAAAAGATTTTGGAACTCTGTGGTAGACCAGTGAATTAGGATATCAATAGGTTCATCTGGTGAGGTGGGAGAATGTGACTCCTGATTCCTTGAGCAGAACGTCCTGTAAGGATAACGGGTTGAAGTTTTGTCTGGAACTGCTAATGCTGTTGTTTTGTTGTAGTGACTGTCCCTGTCTGAATCCATTTGCGGCAAGAAGAAACTAAGTGCAATCAATTTTGCTCACTGGATTTTTGAGGCGTCATTAGGAGATGCTCTGACTGTAATTTGGAAGGTTGCTCTACAGTATGCTTTCCACTTTATTTTCTGATGCCATGAGTGGCATTCGTCAAAACAAGGCTAATGTTAATTGCACTGGATTGGGCCTGGGGACTTTGGTATCTGGATTTATTGCACCCCTGTTTCAAGTCCCTAGTTTGTCTCCCTCTGAGGCTAGACCTATTTACACCAAAAAGGCCCTCTATTTCAACCTAATTTAACAACCTTGTCTAATAGCTTGGAATTTGAAGGGCTAGCTATTATAGTTTTTCTGAGGTGGTTTTGGATGTTTCATTGATGGTAAGGTGTTCCTCCGCTGGTGCTGTTTATTCCAATGGGTGATGTTTGTGGCTTGGTGCTGTTCCGATTCTATTCAGTCTTTGCTGTCTATATATGTTTCCGTTTGCAGTTTCTTTGGCAAAGAAGTGCAAAAGCATTGGTACTGTGAAGGATATTGGGCACCAATTTCTGCTAACTTTTTTCCCCACCAGACTGGGGTTCTTTTAGGTACCTGTAGATGCTAGATTTTTCAAAAGTTAACAAAATGGATTCCCTCCCACTCATTTATAGTGCTGTGTTTGGATTCAAGTCAGTCAGCTAGGTAATCTCTTTGGTTTAATTTCTCCTACCGCAATATCTACCTAAGGTGGAAGAGCATTTACATAGGCTGGACCTGAAAGGCCTCTTTCGTTATTTTGGTAGGGTAACTTTGATCAGATATTCGTTGCTTTATAAGGATAGTCACGTAGACCTTTATGTAAACATAACTTTTAGATGATTTTCTGTTGTGGGTCAAGCACTGTTGAAGGCTTGGTGGTAAGGTTCCTTCTGGGGTTTTTAGGGTTTGTTGACAAAGGGTATTACTGCTTCATTTGTTTTCAAAAGTACACTATACAGAAAAAAGTAATTTGTGGCAGTCCTGAACAAGGTTGTCACGTTTGGCCTACAAAAAAAATAATTAGTACCACGAAAAAAAGGAATCATTACAGTGATTAATAACAGCACACTTTGTACCCACGCCTACCAGCCGGAACAGTTACCTGCATTATGCCCAGATTGTAGGTGTCCTTTTAACATTAGTCTCCCAGTAGCCACCATCGCAAAGGCCCAGTATAAAATTCTCTTACTGAATTGCAGATCCCTGCCTAAACATACGGTAGAGATCTGGATGCTTCTTAAAGATGCCGACCCGGATGTTCTGTTTCTAACAAACCTGGCTTAACGCCAGCTCGGAACCTGATATTGTGCAATCACTTCCACCAGGTTTCCTGATGCAGAGGGTGGACAGACCATCCGGCAAAGGTGGGGGGATCGCTATTATTTCTAAGGAACAATACACCTGTCGCCTGCTTGGGAATCCCCTTCTACATTGTGAGAACACTCACTTTTCTCTAGAACTTACACCCTTGGCTTGCCTCACAGGCATTCTTATTTACCGCCCACCGGGAGCGCTAGGTGCCTTCAGCAAATCACTGCTGGAAGCAGCGGTCAATTTGGCAAGCTCAGCGGCAAATTTAACCCTGCTTGGAGACCTCAATCTTCATTTTGATAACCCTCAAGCCTTAAATGCATCTGAACTGGCCCATGACCTCGCGTCATTTCAGTTGCGACAAAAAATCTTTCTCCCTACTCACGTTAAAGGCCACCTTCTGGACCCGGTGTTTTCTAACTTAGATGATCTCAAAGGGAGGGGCCCTTACCCCTCCCATGGACGGATCATTTTTTAGTCTCCCTCACCTGGTCATCGAATGCCCCCGAATCCTTAATACAACATAAATGGACTCGAGGTCGTCTTTGGTCCAAACTCCCTTTTGAGAATTGGACCCAAGAACTGGAACGGACCTGCCCCATATCCGATCCATGCCCAGTTAAAGCTAATGATAACTTCGTGAGCTGGATTTCGGATACTCTGGATGTGGTCCTCCCAAAGACTAGGATAAAAAAGACCAATGGTCCCCATAACTCTCCTTGGTTCTCAGCAGAGTTGCGCATTTTAAAACAGCACTGTAAGGTCAAAGAAAGGCTCTGGAGGAAGGATTTTTTGCCCAGTAAGAAGCTGGAGTATAAGGCGGCTATAAGCGCCTACAAAGTAGAGATAAAAAAAAGCCCAGGCAATCTTTTATGAATCTAAGATTTTGTCAGCCTCTAACTCACCCAGAGAAACTTTCAATGTTATTAAAAAGCTACTCAAAGCCCCGGACCCGTACATAGCACCAGACCTTTCCGGGATACGCTGTAATAAACTGGCAGAATACTTCTCCACTAAGGTCATAAACATCCTCAAATCACTGCCGCATATGGCAGATATAGGTGACATCTCTAATAAACACCTGACTCCCGACCCACATTCTTTGCAACCTACACTTGAGGCTTCCCCCCCCTCTCGTCTGAAGTCTGCTGTACCCTGCTATCCAAGGTGAAAAGTGGATCACCTAAGGACCCTGCACCAATTAATATACTGAAACAGGTGGGATCTACAATTGCCCCCATCCTGACCGATCTAATCAATGCATCTCTGTCCTTAGGAATAGTGCCCCCTGCCTGGAAAGCAGCTATGGTGAAAGCTCTGTTAAAAAAACCTAATCTAGATACGGCAGATTTAGCTAACTACCGTCCCATATCTCTTACCAGGCATAGGAAAGATGACAGAGAAATATGTAAATCAACACTTGTCAGGCTTTCTCGAAATGCATAATTTGTTGCACTCTTCGCAAACAGGCTTCCGCCCGCGTCCGAGCACTGAGACGGCCCTGTTAGCAGTGGTGGAGGAAAGCAGGAAAATACTAGATTCAGGAGGATCCTCGGCCATCATACTCCTCGACTTGAGCGCAGCATTTGATACGGTGAACCATAGGATTTTGGTTCACCGTCTCAGGACTCTCGGAGTAACTGGCTTAGCACTGAAGTGGCTGGATTCTTTCCTAGAGGAAAGATCCTTTCAGGTATTCGAGGAGAATACGGTATCCAATCTAACCCCTCTAAAGAACGGGGTGCCTCAGGGTTCCACGCTCAGTCCTACCCTTTTTAATGTATATATGGCTCCATTGGCTGCAATTATTGCCCCATCTGGAATTCGTATGGTAACTTATGCCGACGATATCCAATTGGTGGTTGCACTCAATCAAATGGACCAAGAAACTAACACCCTCCGCTCCTGTCTAGAAGACATCTCAAACTGGATGGACACATCCCAGCTCAAGCTCAACGGGGGGAAGACTGAGCTTATGATTTTAGGTAACCCCCTCTGCTTTAAATCTAGCTCCATGTGGCCAGCGTGTATGGGACCACCCCCTATCCCCAAGCCAGAAATCAAGAGCCTGAGCATCTGGTTGGACCAGGATCTGAGCTTTAGAGTTCAAGCGAGGAAGACGGCAGGCATCTGTTATGGCCTACTTAGAATGGCTCGCAAAGTGCTACCTTTGCTCCCCTTCTAAGCAAAAAAAGTACTGGTGCAATCACTTATACTTTCTAGGCTAGACTACGGTAATGCGTTGTATCTGGGCTCCCCCTCTACTGTAGTCTCTAAACTACAGTCTGTGCAAAATAGTGCTGCCAGACTCTTAACCGGAACTAATAACCGACACTCGGCTAAACCGGCACTTGCGTCCCTTCACTGGCTCCCCATACAGGAACGCATTAGATTTAAGACACTTTGCCTAGTACATAAATCTATGCAGGGGATTGGCCCCTCCATCAACTCGGCCATGATTCGCCCCTATAAAGCCAAACGCAACCTTCGATCTGATAATCTCTACCTGGCCGAAGTACCTAAGATCAGGAGGGCCAGGAAGGGCGGACGGTTGTTCTCATATAACACCTCTAAACTCTGGAACTTGCTCCCACTCCAGCTACGCCTAGTTCAAAACCACGGGTCCTTCCGTAAACAACTTAAGACCCTCTTGTTCCCTCAGCCCGCATAATCCCTCTGTCTCCGGCAGTAGTCAGTTTCAGCGCTGGGATGCTTCCGGGTAGCCATGCGCTTTATAAATGTCTTTCATTTCATATTGCCCTAAATTGCAGTTGTACGTGCAGTGTGGTGTGGTGAACAGTTGAGACAATGGTGCAGCTGACAGCGAGAACAAGAAACTTGGGGCAAAAGGCATACTTTAATTCTGGAAGGTTATACTTTCTGTAACGTCGGCCCTTTTCTCCTTCTGCAGGGTCAAGTAGTTCCTAAGGGGTGCTGATATGTCTCGGTGCCTGCAATTCAGCATAGTTTTTGGTGCTCACATTGCTGACAACATCCCTCAGCCATTCTTTACTCTTAGCTAGCGGCCCTTCTTCCAACCTCTCATCAGTCTGCGCTTTGCCAGCAGCAGCACCAGCTTCCTAATGGACTTGGTGAGTAATTTTACATAACCCATGATTGACCATTGAATTAATACCTTCCCGAACCTCAACAGTGTCACCTACTTCTGTGTTGTTGAGAGGGTTGCCTGTGTAGGGAATTTGTGAGGTGGCTACTTGGTCCTCTGCATTCCTTTGTAAAGCTTTACTTGACATGGAGAGAAAAGATGTCCCACTTTGAGAGGCCTACCTTCAATGATTCTTTTTGTGACGTGGCTTTGTGTACGTGACCCATATCCTGAAGGGCTGCTGTTAAAGGGTTCGTTTAAGGTATGTGCAGCATTCTGCATCTGTTTGGAGAACCAGTTACTTACCTTTGGTAACATTCTTTCATATGGATGATCCTGCAGATTCTTTTGAGGCCTTCTTCAATCTCATTGGCTTGATATTCTGATGTGTTTTTAAAAAAAGTTTTATTTATTTTGCGTGGCCCGGAAATTAGTTATAGTTAACTTCTCCTACAGCGCTGTGCAGCACTGGATGCCAGAAACACTGTAGCATACTAAAATTTGTAGATCCAGTCAGTGCTACGAGATGAAGTTCACATAAGGAATTTTCGTGTGGTGGACCATGGGTATTAATATATTTTAAATGTCATTTGCCATTTAAGTACTGGCCGCATACACAAAATTGGTATCCAATTAAATTGATCTAATTTGTTTTGCGACTTGGACATTATTTTCTTCTGTTATTTGTGGACTGTTTCCAATGTTGTAGCCCTCTTATCTGGCATAGGGCAGCAGAAATGTTCGTTTTAATTCTATAGCACAGGTTCATGTCTTACCCTGGTGGCCCCATATCTCCCAATTTTTAATTCTGGAACATTGAGGCAGGACAATAGTCTGCAGAGGTTCTGCAATGAAGCCTGTTGTGTGTAAATTCTGTATACTTTTTTTCAGTCAGTACATTTTAGCTTTGTAAGCAAAGTACCAGGCATCAACACTATTTTGGTTATTTAAATTCAGTCCTTGGTTCGAAATTTGGCTCCCTTGCTCAAACTGTTACTATCCTAATTTCATCATGTCTCAAGTTCCCTTATCTGGCAAATTGATACAGCACTCTGATGCATCTGTTCTCATGGCAGATATCTGCAAAGACATGCAGGCCAGTTGGAATACCTGAGCTAAACTCTTACTTTGTTTGATTTGATTCAGGTGACCAGATATCCTCAAGTAAATACTGCGACACCTGTGTGCTTGTAATGACCTTCTGAGCCTTTCTCCCTGGAATGCTAGGCCCTTGTTTGAAAGGACCAGTTCCCGTTTAAGCCTTCAGAACTTTTCCCACAAATGGTATGTTGAGTAAATTTGTGGTTCCCTCCCCCAATAGGGGCCCTGAGAAAGTAGCCAAAATATGGCAATATTTTTACGTTGTGGGAAAAGGTGCTTTGGAAAGTTATTCTAAAAAGGTCCAACAAAGCTGTATTGAGAACTGCCTCGTCCCTGCTTTTAGAAACCGGCACAGTATTATTTTTTTTCCATTGCTGTTTTGTACTAAATGGTAAGCAATATGTTCATTTTTTGCAGTTTCTACATATTTG
This sequence comes from Calotriton arnoldi, assembly GCA_963921515.1. Taxonomy (NCBI): domain Eukaryota; kingdom Metazoa; phylum Chordata; class Amphibia; order Caudata; family Salamandridae; genus Calotriton; species Calotriton arnoldi. The sequence goes on along the minus strand of CAWUFW010002390.1, from coordinate 2,020,500 downwards.
CAATTAGTGCACAACCCGAGATTGAACCCAGAAGGCAGCCCATTTCCGAATAATGGACAAAATTGTTAATTCATTATGTGGTCATTTGTGTAGATCATAGGTTTTTCCAATGAAAGTCAAAGTTGCTGTCCAAAAATAATGAATGTAAATCAAAGTAGGCAGCAAGGCTTTAATCTAACTTTGTGCACTGAAGGCCCTTCTACAAAAGAAATGTAATGTTACATCCACTAAGCTCTCCTCTCGTTAAATTAGTAATACCCAGAGCCAACAACTTCGCCCTGGCTGTCGTTGCCTCACTTAATACTGAATATTCGAATGAATAAAAGTTGGGCATAGAGAGGCTTGAGCAAGATGTCAGCTTTCTAGGACGTTGGGTACTATTCCCCATTCAGCCTTGCGACCCACTACTACGGTAACCCCAGCATAAAAGTTTAAACAGATGGGGTTGGGATAAGAGGGTTGCCAGTGGATGTCGAAAGAGGGTAACACTGAATCTTTGTGGGGTTGTATAGGGGTGTGTTGCAGCCTAGGGATTGACCACACCACAAAATGGTGGACACAGCTCTGTGGAAGCCATTCAGGATTTAGCAGGTGGGGGGACCTGGTGAAAGGGGCACAGTGTCTACGAGGCCTGTCTGTGACGATACTGAGGATGTGGGAGGAGTTGGTGGACTCAAGATGAGCCCATCGATCTCACCTGGAAGCAGATTTGAGACTTGTTTGTGGGTTCTAGCAGGGAAGTGCAGCTACTCGTACACCCAGGGAACAGACCGGAGGCCAGTTCTGTCGGGGAGGAGCTGACCTCTGCAACTGAGCGCACAGCTTTGGGAGGGATGCATATATAGCGGTGAGGAAGGAAGGGGGACATCCGCCTAGCCAGCCAGATCTGAATTAACCCTTGTGATCAATGGGGTGTGCAGCCTGAAGACTTAATTGAAACCTTTGAGCCACAGGCACTTCTGTGAACACCTATAGTGGGCTGGACTGCTCCAACAATAGCCAACGGGTCCTTTGTCGGAGACTGGAAAAGATGGTTCGCACATACATGGGCGCAACCCTTTGTAAAACACATACAGGAATCAGGACATACCTTCCCAGAAAAGTGTGAAAAATTGTCCAGTAAAAGTACAAATTGTGACTTTTATGAAATAGACTGGATTAAGTCCATATATGTGCATATACATACGTATGCTGGAAAATGGGCTGTGGAATGATTCAGGATAATCCAAATTTCAAGCAGTCTATCAGGATTAGAGTGGTCTCTGGGCAATAATTTTGAGCTGTCGCTAAATTGCAGTATTCATTTGTAGGTGCTGAAATTTGCCAATAACAAACATGGGAGTATTGGCCCAGTAAGATGGCACTGTCTTTATTACTTCTGTCAACATGGTGAGACTTCAAAAACGTTAGAGCTCGTCAACATTGGTCAGAGTCCAGTGAGTAGCTCTGAAACTGGGTTGGAACATTATGCTGTGATCCCTTAAGTTGCTCAACATACAAATTTGTCTGCTGGACAATTTCTTCCAGCAGAAATTTAAAGCAAAAGATTGTTGCTGTTTAGTTAGCTTTCGGGAGCACCACTAAATGGGGTGGACAGACTGGATCATATATGGGGAATCACAACCATCATCCACCTATTTGGAGACACCAGCTGCTGGTTAGCTACTTCTCTGCATTCCAAGTGGATTAGTCGTTGAAAGATTCAGCATGAACAGAAGGTTCAGCAGCCGATTCTTCTGTATGGTCCTCTACCTTTGTTGGACTCCTGCCCCAGAGGTTGACTTTGTAGGTATGCTGGCCTTCTACACAGCTTGTACACCATGGGGGAAAGCCACAGTAAAGACCTTCCTCAAAAAAGGGCTATTTGTTTTTTTTAAACACCCGGAACAATAATTGGAAACATGTTGAAAAGGGAATGGGAAATGCACACAAATCAGTACACTTGGTGGTGCACAAGTGAAATACACTCAAACTCAATTTCCACCAATTATCATTTGTGCTGCTTATTTATCTTTAAAACTATGACTGTGCAAAATTCTTGGTCACTTGAGTGGAGAATGTTACCGCACCTTGATTTAGTAATATATTTGCAAAAGTTTACTCCAAATTGTACCACAAACTACATACTACACCATTATCACTCTCCTGCTGAATACTTTAGCTACACTTGTTCTTAGTGTGACTCATGGTTTTCTCACAGTCCATATTAGTTCAGTGATGTAACATTGACAACTCCCCCACTCTGAAAATTGTTCCAGCACCATTGACACGTGCCAGTTGCAAAAATATTTTTGTGCTTGGGCCATTGTTGCTACTTCTCAATGATCCTGTTTGTATGAGGTCTTGAAGCAGAGTACTGTCATGTAAATAGCATTTGCTCAAATATTTGGTGTGCACTTCTCAGGTTTTACTTCAGTGTGAAGTGTTAACACACAAGTGCTAACACACAAGTGCTAAAAAAGACTAGTCTTCGCCAATGAAGCATATATACGGATTATGTTATTACCATCTGTAATTCAAAACTCAACAAAACATATTAGATGTTAATAGGACCCACTGAAAGCAGTGCAGTGACATGTTCTGAACTTTTCACAGGAATCTGAAAATACAGTTCTATAATCAAAAGCAACAAAGGAAGTGTGTGCACGTATGTTATAAACAACAGTGAGAAGAACCACCCAATATGCACCTTTTACCAGCAACTCCTATAGCGCAAGTCTCAACAAAGCTGGGGTGGGGGTCTGCAGTTTTTATATCACTTGCTGCCTTAACTGAGCCTATATCTAAGCTTGCTCGCTTGACTCGCTGAAGGGTAGTGATAGCAAGCAGAGAAGGCTTACCCCTGGGTGAGGTAGATGGATAGTAACTAAGATACGGTGAGTGTGTTAGGCCCAAGGCTGCTCGCCCACACTACCAAATCGGATGCAGAGGCCAAGCTTTGGGGGTTAGAGCAAGCACGGGGGGTGAACAAATAGGCACCAAACATACACCACCAGCGGTAAAGGGGTGGCCGGGTGCAGGGTGCAATTACAGCGTTGGCTGCCCAATGCCTTTCAGTGGAGAACATGCTTTGGACAAACTGGCTGCATGCGTCGCACCGGAGGTTGCAGGAGGAAGACCAACCGCAGCAGAGGTAGGTAGAGGTGTAGGGGGTCGTAGGGGCACCGTCGGTTCAGCTCACCAAGGCCCAGGGACTTCGGGTTAAGGGGTGTCTTTAGACGTCTGTTTCTTCTTACCGGAGCCAGTCAGTCAGAGGGAGCCTCTGGATTCAGGCTGCAAGTGTCGTCTGAGTCCAGGAGGGTCAGCCAACGCTGAACTTGAGGTCAGGATCGCCGGGGAACCTGTTCTGGATCAGTGGTCCACCTGGACACGGGCTGGAGGCATTGGGTGCAGAGTGGGCAGGGCTCGTGGATCCGAAGGGCACGGGAGTCCTTGGTGTAGGTTTCTTGGAGGCAGCTGCTGTCCTCAGAAGTCTCTGATCTTCCGTGAAGGGCAGGCAGTCTTCCTCGGGTTCTGAAGGTCGCTTGCTGCAGGACAGGTGTCGTCTTAGCAGGGTGTTTGAAGCTGGAGACAAGTCGGTAGTCTTCAGGCTTTGCTGCTCTGCATCTTCTTTGTTCTTAGGTCGACAGGAAACTAGTTTCCAGGTCTGGGGGGCCACCTAAATACTAAATTTAGGGGCATTTTAGGGGGAAGGAGGTAGGGCCAATGGGCACCTAACCTGGGGTGACTACATCCTCAATTATACCACCCTCCATTATGCTACCCTCCTGTGGTAGGGGGAATAGACCTAGCCCTGATTGGAGGGGACTCCATCTTCAAGATGGCGGGGACTGAAAGATGTGCTTCGCCTCGCCTCCCCACCTTAGGGGTGGAGTTGGCACTGGTGGGCACACCTCCTATTCAAAGTTTTCCCACCCAAAGTGTGGGTGTAAACTGGGGGCTGCCATCTGCTGCTAGCAGCAGAGGCTGGGGGCTCTTTACAAAGGCAGCAGGCCTTTGAAGCTTCCCTCTCGAGCACTGGGCCCATCCTGGGGAAGGTGGTGGCACCTCAGCCCAGGATGTGTATTGTTTCTTGTCCCAGAGAGCAGAGACTCTCGACCCAGTGGTGGCAGGTTGCCTACAACCAGTCTGTGACCAAACCAGGGGTGGTAGGTTTTTCAGGGGGCACCTCTGAGGTGCCCTCTGTGTACATGTTACAGTAAATCCCAAACTGGCATCAGTGTGGGGTTGAGAGGAGTAGTTTGGTACCAAATACTCCTGTGTTCAGTGAAGCCATCATGGTGCTGTGGAACTCGAGTTGAGTTTCCAGCCCATGTGCTCTCTATGGCTTCCCTGGCACTTAAACCATTAAGGACTGGGCCCATATATTGTAGGGGCATATCTGCTCATGCAGATATGCCCACACCTGTGACATAGTGCACCCTGCCTTAGGGCTGATAAGGCCTGCTAGAGGGTTGACTTATCTATATCTTAGGCAGTGCTAGCTGGCATGGCACACAGGCAATGTCGACTTTGCCATTTTGTCTGCACCAGGACATGAATGCTGCAGTGGCAGTCTCCATGGCCTAGGGGAGGGGGTCCCTAGGTGACCCTCTTCAATACCAATGCCCTTGGTACCCAGGTACCATTTACTAAAGACTTGCAGGGGGCCTGAAGGGCCAAATGTCGAATAGTTTTTAGGGAAGAAGTACTGGCACAGGGGAACTGGTTGGCATGTACCCTGTGCACTACAACCAAAACCACATCAATATCCAGGCAAAAAGTGAAGCCTAACCTTGTCAAGAGGCACTTTCTCTCAGTGAGTTAGAAGGATAGCGACTAAAATACAACATACGGTATTGTCAAATTTGTATCTGTTCTAGAAACTAGGGGCATAATTTAGAGGGCAGTATGGATTGAAACCCTTAAAAAAAAGAACTCCATCACCTTGCATCCACCTCTCCCAATAAACCCACCCTGCTGGCATCAATGCTTCCCTCGGCCACACCACGGGCAATACTTTTTGGCCCCTGGGAAAATAGTGTACAACATCACTAAAAATCCATTGGCAAATCCAAGCTCCCAAAGGTGTGACCTGTTGACTTTGCCAATGCTTGTTATAATGGGAATAAGTCTCTTGTTGCAGCTGTGCATATGGGTTGGTGTAGCAGCCATGTCTTGGGTGTAGCAGCCATGTCTTGATTGTGCACAATGGATCTTCTGCTTCGTTAAATGGAATTTTCGTTTGCATTCTTCAAATGATGGTATATTCTGTATTTTTTAAACATCTGAGATGGTTAGGCATTCCCCCTTTTCAACTATCAAAAGGTCCTGGATAATAGAGGTGGTGTGAAAGTTGTGGTGCATAAGGCTATGATCGGAAAGGAAGAATAGCTTTACTGAGTACCTGGAGAGCATCCCATACATAGTGTAGGCTTTGTCTTGGGACATGGCCGACTACACATTTTAACTGGAGGCTCCGAGAGCCCCTTGAAATCTGCCTGCATCCTGTACTCGGCTCGCCCTGCAGGAGGGCTTTTCTGCTGCGAAAACAGCCGGAACTCCCTGGATGTGCTGGGGGAGCCGTGGAACCGTAGAGGAAAGCGGTGTGGCGGATCACACCATCTGCCATGGCATCACTACTGGGCCGCATGACTGTTGTCCCGGGCCTCTGAGTGAGAGGCCTCCCAGTGAGTGGCCTCCCCAGACAGAGCGGGCGACCCCTGTACCGAGGGGGCCATGGCGCACTGGTGACTCCCCGAGAGGTAGGTGGGGGTGACGTGGAGGGTGTGCTCCCCTGCCGGGAGGGTGCCGTTGGGCCGCATGGCTGCGGCCCTGAGCCGCATGGCTGCGGCCCTGGGCCTCTAAAATGCGGGGCCCCTGAGCGACGTGGAGTGGCCCTTTGCTGAAGAGGTCAAAGATGACTGGAAGCCCCCTGCGCAGTGTGTTGAGAAGTAAACCACTGGAGGCCCCTCACTGACGGAACATGTCCTCAGGGAGGTGCTGGGTCCCTGAGCTGGTCTGCTGGGGCGCCCACAGAGATGCTTGATACTGGTGGGGTCACACGGAAGCCCCCACAGTAATTCAGCGCCACTTGCCAGCGTGCGTTGGGAGGAGGACGCGGCTGCGGGCGATGCTGCTGCGCAGTGGCTTCCTGAGCAGTCAAGATCGCTCATTGCTGGCTCACCCAGTTGGGGAATCTGGCTGCTGACCCCTAGGATGGAGTGGGGGGGGAGCAGAGGTTAGATGTCGACTTAGAGGTGTTGCGAGGTAACCAGACTCTTGCCTGGCGAGTTGGGGCCCCCCATATAGCTTGTGGAAAAGGATCCCAAGAGACTGTGCTGTGGGGAGGCCTTACAATATTTTGACTCACCTGGGGGTGAACTGAAGCGGTTCTTTTCGCCCACTTCTCGGCCTGTGCTTCCGCGCCTCGTGGAGCCCGCTTTAAACACTCCTGGCGTTTGGACCCCGACCTCCCCCTAGAATTGTATTTGTCCTTCTGAGGAGAGGGGGGTCATCATGGGCCGTGACAGGGGCCCCCGGTCGCAGCAGACTAGTATGGGTCAGTTCACAGGGACAACCAAGCCTGTGACCCGTCTCGCTGATCAGGAAACTGTGAGGTGTTCCTGGGAAACTGTGGAGCCCACGGGTGTGCAGATCCTGGCAGCCTTTGAGGCCTCTACTTCAACTTTGGAGGGCAGAATTGATTCAGTCTGCACCGAAGTCAACTTGCTTAGGGCGGGTGGAAGCATGGTGTCAGTGGCGTAGGAAGGGGGTGCGGTGGGTGCGGGCCGCCCCGGGTGTCATCACAGAGGGGGTGACAAAATGGCAAAAATGTGTTTTAAACGCATATTTTTGTCAAGCCGGGGGTGACAAGAAATTTTCCGCACTGGGTACCACCTGACCTTGCTACGCCACTGCATGGTGTTACATCTCTGGAGTCTGTGGTCAGGGTGAAGGGCCTAACAAAGGAGGTAAAGGAACTGCAATCCACAATGCGCAAACTCACTGGAAAAAACTAAACAGCTTCACTACCACCTGGAAGATTTGGAGGGCAGGTCGCATAGGTGCCACCTGCGCTTTGTTTATTTCCCTGAGGGGCTGAAGGGGGACCGGCTGGACTCCTTCCTGGAACAATGGCTCCAGAGCATCGTAGATCTGCTCAGCCATCCGCCTTTTTCGTGATTGAGCGGGCCCATCAGGCCCTGACACCCGGACGCCCCAGCAAGGGCTCTGATTGCAAAGGTGTTCAATTAAAGAGACGGGGACAGCATACGTCAATGGGCCCACAGGCTTGGGGTTCCCAGACACGAGAGTCGCACCATCAGAATCTTTCCAGAGTTCACCCGCAGGTTGCAGGCACTCCGCCCCACCCTCCTGGCTGCCAAGCAGAAATTCAGGGCCCTGAATATTAGATATGTGCTACTCTTTCCTGCTAAGTTGCGGGCGGTGCACAATAGCCAGTCCCATTTCTTTACTTGTCCGGAGGATGTGTGGGCCTGGAGTGAAACACTTGATACCTGTGGGGGCACCAGGCCCAGCGTTTCCATGGAGAGGCGAAGATGGGGCATGGAGGTTGCTTCTGGTGGTTTCAGGATTGAAGCGCAAAACGATGCGACGCCGGTTTTGGTCGCTGATGGGGCCCAGCAGGCCCTGTTCCTATCTGTTACGTGTGTCACTTGCTGTTTGTTGTGTGGGATGGGTGCAGGGTTTGGTGCATCCGGACCCGTGAGCCCTCTGCTGGTTTTGGCTAGTAGTGGCTTGGGAGTTTTGTGTGGCACACTGTATAAGTTAAAATACTCACCTGGTACGTCTGGAGTCTTTTTGACTATTCACATACCTCAGACATAGGGTGGGGAGTGGCTTCTTACAAGAGACCCATCTTGCAGAGCCCGAGGCGGGGAAATTGAGGAGGAAATGGAAGGAGCAGCTGTATGTCTATGTATTCCTCTTATTCAAGGGTGGTGGCCACCGGGATTGCCCCATGGCTTCTGTTTAGAATTAAAGAAAGACAGGCTGACGTGAAGGGTAGGTACCGGCTTCTCACGCGACATAGCACTATTGAATGTGTACACCCCTAACTGCTATGATAAATCCTTTTTCTGCAAGGTGCTAAATGTCTTTGCACCTCACATAGATGCACCGTTCATCTGGGTGGGAGATTTCAATTGCATTTTGCATGGTGGTCTGGATAGGTCAACCCCCACCCCCACTAGTACACAAGTGGGCATCTCCAGTTCACTGGAGGAGGTAATGACTAGGGCGGGCTGTGTTGATGCGTGGAGATGGAGTTCACTTTCCACTTCAGCGCACACGGCATGCGTAGTCGCTTGGACAGAATACTTGTAACGAGGGAGTTAGGGGCTCAGGTGACTGCTGTGGAACATTTGAGCAGATTCCTGTCTGATCATGCCCCGGAACTTCTTACGTATGTGTGGCGCTATGTGACTCCTCCCATCCCTACTTGGAGCTTGCACCGTGAGACGAGGCGTTTTGTTAAGATATACTGGAGGCCCTGATACATTATTGTACACACAATTGGGGGTCCAGTGCGACCAGAGCTAATGAATGGGGTGAATTAAAGGGTGTAATGCATGGGGAGTGCCTTACTAAGGTCTGTGGAATAAAACAACAGTTGCAAAGGGATTTATGGGGCCAGGAAGAGGAGTTGGCACAGCTCCAGAGGGGTGAGCATGAGTAATCTGCTACACAGGGTGTGATCGTGGCAGCCAGGCGTATGGTGGGGGAGACATGGGACCTATTGAATCACTTTACCCGAAAAGAATACAGGCAGTTCCTGCATAGAGCGTGTAATAGCCCCAGTAGGCTTTTGGCGTGGCTTCTCAGTCGGAAGAATTCGTCACACTTGGCTATGTCCCTTAAGACGGACGACAACAGACTAGTGGTGGCACAGGCCTCTATCGACGGAGAGCTCCGCAACTACTTGCAGGCACTCTATCCGAGTTGGGAGGAGGGCTGTGATGAGACTACTGGGTCGGAGTTCCTAGGGGGATTAGAGTCACCATGCCTGGAGCCCTCGCAGAGGTAGGAGTTGGAGGGGTTCTTACCAGAGAGTAGATCGAGGCAGTTCAGGAAATGCCCAAGTGTAAAATACCTGGTACAGATGGGCTTCAGGCGGAATTTTATCCAGTGTACGCTGATGTGCTTTCCGAAACTCTACAGGAGGTCTTCGGCGAGGAAGGCGGGGTCCTTCGCTGTCTATGAGAGGCATTTGTCGTCATGCTCCCCAAATAGGGACCTAGAGAAGCATGGCTTATACTGCCCGCTCTCCATGAGCAACGTGAATGTGAAGATCTTGTCCAAAATCAGTGAATAGAATACACGAGGTAATTGAAAAGTTGGTACATGAGGGCTAATGTGGTTGTATCCCCTGAATCTCCGCAGGATTACTCGCGTTATGTACATAGTGCAGGACTCTCTAGAGGAGATGACGGTGGTGGCCCTTGATATAGAGAATGCATTTGATACGATTAGGTGGGATTTTATGTTGGCTGTTTTGAAGCATATGGGGTTCGGTGCGAAACTCCTGAGTTGGATAGCCTTTTACTGTGGGCTGACCGCCAAGGTTTGCTCTAGGAGATACATATCAGCTGGCTGGGAGGTACAGAGGGGTACTCACCAGGGATGCACCCTGTTCCCCTCCGGTTTCCTTTCGCTATGGAGCCGCTGGCAGTCTTTTCCGGATGAGGCTACAAGGACTGGGGATACAGGTGGTGAACTGAGCATATTGTATCCCTCTATACGGATGATGCACCGGTGTATCTGAGAGCCTCGGTGCTAGTCCTGTTGTCTGCAGTACAGCTGTTTGAAACGATGTTGGGGCTCAGGGTAAATGCTGATAAGTCCTTGATTTTCCCACTCACAAGGATGACTAGGGAGGGTTTGGTCTACAGCCTTGATCTGGGGTTGGGATGGGAACTGGCTAGATTTCGGTACCTGGGGATGCAGGTTACACGCACCCCTGAAATGCAATATGAGTCCAATATGGATAGAGTACATCGGGGCTTACATGCTTCAGTGACCTTATGGAATACTCTCTTGTTGTCATTAGCGGGCAGGGTTGCGGTGGCCAACATGGTGTTAATGCCCAGTTGTCTCTACTAAGTGCTCTGAACACATAGTACCCCATAGACCGCCATACGTGCTCGCCTGCATGTCGCCTGCCCTTGCTGGGAAGGAGGGTGGCACAGACCTGGGAATTGGCAATAGTCTGTTGCCCATAAACCTCCGTTCTGTAGGAGCCTGCTGCTATGGTGGCTAGTCATTCTTGCAGATTACGAACAATGCCAGTCTCAACCTGCTGAGAGGGTGGTTGCGATACACATGGGGAACTATACCCTGGGGTTATGGTAGACATTTGCAGGTCTATTTTTCGGCTTCCAGATCTAATTGGCAGAACACTGGGATTTGATCGCGCTTCATGTCCACTTAGTGTTTCTCTGACAACTTATATGTCCAATCTATATGACCCTAAGCTGGGTTGCTTTCGGTAAAATGAAAAGTCAGAGGGCCAATCTGCACTCTGACTTGTTGGCCCACAAACTCTTGTTCAGTCACGCTTTTCGTCCCCACCAAATTAACAGTAGCATCAGTGACTTCAGGTCATAAAGGAATTACCTTTGTAATGAGATTGGCATGGCTTGGAAAAGTTGGAGAACCCCATGGAGAATTGTCATCTTGACTGTGATTCTACCCAACCAGGATAGGAACAGTGGAGACCACCTCCGGTAGTCCTTGTGGATGGAAGTGAGTACCCTCAGGTAGTTGGCTTAGTAGAGACTACCCGAGTGGATTAATATAGATGCCAAGATATTTAATGTTTCCTGGCCAATTGAAGTGGGGACCAGGCTGGGATTTGGTTGATCTTGACAGATTGAGGATTTCAGATTTGCTGGTATTGACCCTGAGCCCGGATACTGCCTTAAAGGCTTGCAGGTGCCTGGAGTAATGTTGTAGGGAGATGGTGGGGTAGTCAGAAATATTAGTACGTCATCCACAAATAACATGATGTGGTGGTATTTGCTGATAAATGGGATGCCCCTTATCTTTCCCTCTTACCCTAGCAGCAAACAGCTCCATGCTTAAAGCAAATAGCAGGGAAACTGGGCATGGCATCCCTGCCACATCCCCCTTTGTAAGCAAAAGGGGTTTTGAGCGCCTTCCGTTCACTTGTGCCTGGCATTGGGGGATTGATAGCCCACCATCAGCATATTTATATAAAAATTGGACCAAAGCCAAATTCTCCATAGTGTGCACCAGGAAGCCCCAGTCCACCCGGTCGAAATCCTTCTGTGTGTCAAGCAGCACAAAGGTAGCTGGTATAGCTATCTTATCCACTTTTTCGACCAAGTGGACTAGCCTCCTTCTAATGTGTTTGCTGTCCTTTAATGATTCTGGATTGATCTGGGTGGAAAAATGCTGTAAGCAGTGATTTCAGTCGTGTGCAGTAGGCCTATGGGAGGCACACTGGTCAACAGCGAGACCATGCCAGTAGTTTGTATGGAGTAAAAGGCTTGCGTTAAATGAGGGGTCAAAGTGGTAGAGAATGCTTTGTAAAAGTGGAAGGTAATGACATTAGGACCCAGGTTCTTACGGGGTTTGAGACTGATCTGTTAGGCTTCCTGTTTAAGGTTTCTAGTATGTCTGATTAAAAAAAAAAAAAAAAAATTAATGCATTTAATTACTAGAAGTCCAACTCTGACGTGTTGCCAGTCGGGAGTTTGATATCCCCTATGTACTTCTGTTCTTGTTTGTGGCGTAGTTGTCCTACTAAATGGGGTTCCACCTTGTTACTCTGGTCAGAAGAAATATTCCAAAGTCTCAGAAGTGCTAATTCAGCTTTGTTTGTATTCAGTGCATTCAGTTTCTTCCTCAGGGACATCGCTTTTCTAGCCTAGATGGTTTCGCTTTATGTTCAGCATCAGTTGTGACAAATTAGTCGGCAGTCACCTTCCGCCTGCTGCTCCTTATGGACCCCTGCCATAGCTCCAATACATCAGCCATGAATAGCCACCTTAGAAGTGTCCTGAATGCAGGCCCAGCTACTGTTGTGTGGAATGTTAAAGGAATAAGCTATACAGCCTCTTAATTTGTTTATTTAACTCTGAGTCTCTAGCCATCGTCTAGTGAAACATTTAGCTCTTGGGTCTACAGTGTTTGGCCTCCCAGGTGAGACCAGCTCCAACGGGGTATGGTCAGAGAGGGAGATTGCATGTATCATGGTTTCATGCATCCATTGCTTAAGACTGTTACTGAGAATTCTATAATTTGGCCAACAGTAGGATCGTGTGAGATTAAAAATAATTTGTAGTCTTAAGTAGTCTCATGACAGTCTCCTCATGGATTTCTTGAGACCCAGATCTCCTAGGGCATATTTCAATTTTTTGGAACAAGCTCCCCAGTCAGACTAAGTATCGGCAGACTTGTCTATAAAGATGGGTCCCAGAAAGTATTGAAATCCTACTGGAGTACATCACCTTTGGCAAACACTTCCTTAGTCACTAACAAAGGGATCAAAACAGTCCTAGTTTGTATTGGGAGCATATATTGTTGCCAAAGTAAGAGGCCTACCCTGCAGCGAACCAGCTACCATTATATATCTGAGTCTGGTGTATTTATTGGGGGATTTCGAACCATTGGTGTGCAATATGAATAATGTAAGCATTGTAAATTGTGAGGGGGAGGCAAGAGGAAGTAGGGTGAAGCCACTAAATGTTTCCTAATAAGTCTTTCATAAAGCCTCTTGTCCCGTCCGGGTATGTCATAATGAAGTTTTCAACATTATAAACCAAAAAAAGAGCATAAAATGGAAAGAAAAATGCACTGGAGAAGTTAAGTATTGGCCCACCAACCTGGGCATTGAGGTACACTACTTTTGAGGTGAATGTGATGCTGTCCTTCACATTGCAAGAGAGAATGGTTGAAGACTGACCCAGTGCTCTAAGCTGCATGGTCTGTTGAGTTGATGCAAAATGTGAATGACAGTTGAACCAGACCAAGGGATGAAAAGAACTGACCTTAAGCTTTCTGTGTATGTATGGCCCTTTTTATGGCTTTTTTGATCACAGGAGGTTGCCAACATAGTTAAATTGGTCTGTAGGAAAGACCTAAATTGTATTGCAATAATAGTGTCAAGACACTAATGAAATAGTTAAGGAAAAGGTTGTGTACGAGAAGAGAACCTGTAAAATATGTGGACTTTTCAAAATATTGTATTTACTTACGAAAAATATTACATGACAATTAAAAGCCTAACCCAATCCAGTATATTTGTCACATTAAAGGGGTGCAGCAGGGGTTTGTAAATAAGGAGTGACATGGGCTGGAAAAGAGCCGCAGTGCACTGATGCAGGAAGTATGAGGCTCTCCCAAAAGTAAATTGAACAAATTAAGTCAAAGGAATGGAGACCATGTAAAAGATGCAGGTGGGAGCATTGCTTCCAGGCGTATCTCCCGGCAAAAAAATATATAGCAGCGATTTTTAACCTGTCGTCCTGGGGATCCACTTCGACACAGTGAGTCCGCAACAGCTTAGAAAATTAAACAATAACATTTTTAAGGTGTGTATAAATAAAGAATTAAAATGCAAAATTTACAATTTTTTATAACGTACTGTAAATGGTGGCCTAAATTAAATTTAGAAAAGCTCCAACCTTCCCATTAAAACTTTGCTCCATTAAAAAAAAAAAAAATGACAAGTCAAATATTTAATCATTTGTGTATTTGTAAGATACTTTTCTGCATAGTGTGGAAAGATTAACTGTCACTTTAAATGGGTTGAATTGTAAAAGAAACACACTTTTCCGTCTGTGCCTAAACTACCAACAGTTTGAAACAATTCTCTTTATTTAACAAGACAATTTGTCTTTTGACACCTATTGTGACCCCTTAAATGCATACTATATTTAGGGCTACATGTATCAAAATTGTAAATCGCACTACCTCATTAATATTAATGAGGTAGATCGCAATTTGCAACTCCCTAGGGACCACTAAAATCATGGGGATGGTGGCCTGCTGGGGTCAGCCATTATAAGTCACAATTACGCAGCAGCATTTGGGTGTGGGTGCTGGGAGTTGCTAGGCCTGTCTGCGCTTAAATCGAGGGCCACATTAAAGTCCCCTCCCCAAAGAAGTGCCCTAGGCCCAAGCGTCCCCACCTGTCTCCAAATCTCTGCAAAAAACGGGTGTCATCTACATTTGGGCCATATATGGATAGCAGTCTGAAGGGGCCCTGTTGGTCAGAGCGGACACAGCACCATGGCAGTCCCTTGCGGATTTAAACAGCCACCCCACGTGCATAATTAGAATAGTACGCCACGTGTCGCCCTCCAATCCAGCCAGCACGCTGGAGTGCCCTCCATAAGATGCAAGTCTTCTAGCAAACAGATGTCTGTTGTGCCGCTGCACGTTCGCCAGAACATGTTGCACCTATTATTTAGCCCCCTTATGTTCCAAGTCACTCATTTAATCAATAGCATTCAGAGCTATTTAGGGGTTCGAGATCGCCGTTCGTGCATGCGGTGGTCGCCATTCTAAGAAGCATGCGTCATTATGCTGAGTGGCAACAGGGCATTACCACAACATCCCACCCACCTCAACCCTCTAACCGGGCTAAATGCCACCATCCCTCCGTTCATACTGCACCCAATTTGCATTTGAAGTGAACAGGGGAATCATCCAGAGGGGGTGAACCAGAAGCCCAACACTCTCCCAGCCAGGTCGGAGCTGCTTGGTCTGAGCAGAACAGATACAAGGGGGCCAAAGCCCGCCCAAGCAGGTCCCCTACTGCGCCCATTGTGCAGGTCACTGCTACCAGCACTTCAACCAAAGGCAGTTCTGCAGCTCATAGTGCAGGGAGGAATCCGCGAAAGGGTCACCGCCACCAACTGTTGAACAGCACGTCCACAGGCGACAGTTGTGGAAGGTGCTCCACCGCAGTCTCTTAGAGGCCCCAACTCTGTGCCTCTGGTTGTCGCCGGAGATCCTGTCTCAGTCACTTGAATATTCTTGGCAAATTTGACAGTCTCCTGCGGATCTGTGAAATAATGTGTATTCGCAGGATATATTAGAGTACTTGGCATCCGTTCTCTGCAGCTATATTTTGATATGTAGTCATAGGGGTGCACACACTTTTCTTTTCAGAGAATTCGGTTTGCGTGATACGATTCACCTATTCCCTATACAGCGATAAATGTTTGCATGGTGGTTCCAGTGACTCTTGGATTTCCCAGACTCATGCATTTAGATAGTCCCTTTGGCGAGACTGTGGTTGAAGACTTTTCAGCAGCATCTGGTTCTAAATTATGATTGGTTACCATGGTTTTCATCAAAGATTGCAATCCTCAATTTTGTATGAAAGTTCCACCAGGGGGTGCATAGAAAGCACATTCTTCAGGAGGGTCTGAGGCTTCAGCCCCTGAAATTCCAATGGCAAATAGATTTGTCTAGATGTCGCTGAGGAATATATTAAGACCATTGGACATCAACCACCTGAGCTATGTTTTTTTCTAGTCTTAAATTCCTTCCTTTCTAGGGCAGCTGTCTGTATCTCGATTAATCATTTTAATTTCACTTTTTACCGGTCTCCTACCAAATCAAATTTGCCTTGTCCTTCAAGAGCAATACACTTTTTGCAATTGCATCTGAACTAGAGTGGAATATCAATGTGAAAGCCTTATTGTTGCCTTGCAGTAGGTCTTCCATTATGCTGGTGTGTCCGCCATTTATAGCGTACCCTGAACCTGAGCCATCAATTCTATCTTTTCCATGCAAGTACTGGCTCAGATCATATGCAACTTTTTAAAAACTTTTTTTATGGAAAAACTTTGTGCCTAGGTTGCCTTCAAGCAGCTTCAAGCCTTGCACATCTTGCTGGTGCCAGATGTTGGGAGTGCTGAATCCTCAATATTTGTGGTGGTCGCATGATGTGGTGTCTTGTGATCTCTGCCGTTATGCTGCTCAAGTCTGAGAAATATGTGAAGATCCTTATAGCTTCACAATGGAGACATCTCTTTGGGGCTGCCTGCAGCGTGTGCAGTAGGTAGGATTTTCCATCCAAAGAAGTTTCAGCTCTACAGTAGGATGAGTTTAAGAAGGGCTAGCCTATCTTAATTTAACCAGCTGTTCTCTGCTGCACCTTCAGGACAGATCTGTTTGCTACACTGCTTGAAACCTGCTTCGGCTCCTTTTACTATACATGTGCTTGTCTCATTTCCTCCTTAACGTTGGAAATCTGTTTCAGCTTCAGTGTCACAGATTCCTCTGTCTGTTTTAATTCAGCAGAGCCTCTCTGTGTCCAATTTAAGCACTGTGAGGAAGAAAACTGTCTTACTTTAATGACCGTTTCTCAAAATCCAGACTAGAATATCTGAAGAGTATGAAAGACTATTTTGGCTTGGAATCGGGGCCTGAGCTTCTGCTGGCTGTTTTTTTCTTTTAAGAGAGGTTTTAGTATCCCTTAGTAATTAGACTGCAGATACACTGTCGAGCTCCATTCTGAACAGCTGAAGACCTCATTCTTTACAGAATTCTTGGCAGATAACCAGGTGTCTTAAGCAGTGCTTCCATTTAATGAAGCGTTTGCAGATCTTGTGGGGAAAAAAGCCTGGTTGAAGCCCCCGCAGTGGTGAGCTTGCCTGAAATAAAAACTAGCTTCTACAGATCCACTTATTCAACACGGCTAAAGCTTACTGGTCTCTGCTTATAAAGGTATCCAGAGTGCTTTTCCAGCTATTCTTCCAGTCAGGGAATCTTAGCGCTGGGATACTGCAGACAAAAAATTTCTGCTTAAGTTCTGCCTTAATCTTTCAACTTGTCTTGTTTATTTGTGAGATACCCCCTGTGATTACAGGAAATTACTTTGGTGGCTGCTTCTAGATTGTCAGAAAAGATCAAGACTGTTTTCGTGGCTCTGACAAAGGGCAGCCAGGCAGCAACTGTGTATTGATATTCTTCTTCCACTTCCCAAATGGAAGACTACTGAGTTCCATCTATCTTCTCAAGACTCTGGTTGTGGGGCAGTTGGAGTGTTTTGTTAAGATAGTGAGATAATGGTTTGTACTATCTTTTTAGTACAATTGCGATTTGGTATGTGCAGGAGTTTTCTCTGAACATACAGAATATTTCCCTGTTAGCCTGTTCAGTTTATGGAAGACATTTTGGGCACAAATTATCTCTGGGTGTTCGAAGTGTCGAGCAGGCTGTTGGGCGTTGCTCAGATGATGGACAGTTTCCAATAGTCCTTTGTGTTGATGACGTCTTGAATTTTTCAGATCCCCTTGGAACAACTCAATATGCAGCAGCTTCATTGTGATTGTAATCATTGCAATCGACTCAAAGTCGGCCATGTTATCGCGTTGGTTTTTTTTTAGTCTGAGGTGGTGGTTGGATTGGTCAAACATGGAAGTTGGCTATCCATTCCGACAAGCTGATGGTAGGGAAAGGCTCTTCCCCTCTGTAGGTGGCTGGCCTAAGAGGTGTTTGAATGTTCTCTGAATGTTCATTGGACCAAGTCTGAGTCTTACATGCACCATTCCAATTAGGGAGTTAAAGGACGTGGATTATTTCATATACACCACCAGAGGTGTACTTTCGGTTCATGCAAAAAGATTTTGGAACTCTGTGGTAGACCAGTGAATTAGGATATCAATAGGTTCATCTGGTGAGGTGGGAGAATGTGACTCCTGATTCCTTGAGCAGAACGTCCTGTAAGGATAACGGGTTGAAGTTTTGTCTGGAACTGCTAATGCTGTTGTTTTGTTGTAGTGACTGTCCCTGTCTGAATCCATTTGCGGCAAGAAGAAACTAAGTGCAATCAATTTTGCTCACTGGATTTTTGAGGCGTCATTAGGAGATGCTCTGACTGTAATTTGGAAGGTTGCTCTACAGTATGCTTTCCACTTTATTTTCTGATGCCATGAGTGGCATTCGTCAAAACAAGGCTAATGTTAATTGCACTGGATTGGGCCTGGGGACTTTGGTATCTGGATTTATTGCACCCCTGTTTCAAGTCCCTAGTTTGTCTCCCTCTGAGGCTAGACCTATTTACACCAAAAAGGCCCTCTATTTCAACCTAATTTAACAACCTTGTCTAATAGCTTGGAATTTGAAGGGCTAGCTATTATAGTTTTTCTGAGGTGGTTTTGGATGTTTCATTGATGGTAAGGTGTTCCTCCGCTGGTGCTGTTTATTCCAATGGGTGATGTTTGTGGCTTGGTGCTGTTCCGATTCTATTCAGTCTTTGCTGTCTATATATGTTTCCGTTTGCAGTTTCTTTGGCAAAGAAGTGCAAAAGCATTGGTACTGTGAAGGATATTGGGCACCAATTTCTGCTAACTTTTTTCCCCACCAGACTGGGGTTCTTTTAGGTACCTGTAGATGCTAGATTTTTCAAAAGTTAACAAAATGGATTCCCTCCCACTCATTTATAGTGCTGTGTTTGGATTCAAGTCAGTCAGCTAGGTAATCTCTTTGGTTTAATTTCTCCTACCGCAATATCTACCTAAGGTGGAAGAGCATTTACATAGGCTGGACCTGAAAGGCCTCTTTCGTTATTTTGGTAGGGTAACTTTGATCAGATATTCGTTGCTTTATAAGGATAGTCACGTAGACCTTTATGTAAACATAACTTTTAGATGATTTTCTGTTGTGGGTCAAGCACTGTTGAAGGCTTGGTGGTAAGGTTCCTTCTGGGGTTTTTAGGGTTTGTTGACAAAGGGTATTACTGCTTCATTTGTTTTCAAAAGTACACTATACAGAAAAAAAGTAATTTGTGGCAGTCCTGAACAAGGTTGTCACGTTTGGCCTACAAAAAAAATAATTAGTACCACGAAAAAAAGGAATCATTACAGTGATTAATAACAGCACACTTTGTACCCACGCCTACCAGCCGGAACAGTTACCTGCATTATGCCCAGATTGTAGGTGTCCTTTTAACATTAGTCTCCCAGTAGCCACCATCGCAAAGGCCCAGTATAAAATTCTCTTACTGAATTGCAGATCCCTGCCTAAACATACGGTAGAGATCTGGATGCTTCTTAAAGATGCCGACCCGGATGTTCTGTTTCTAACAAACCTGGCTTAACGCCAGCTCGGAACCTGATATTGTGCAATCACTTCCACCAGGTTTCCTGATGCAGAGGGTGGACAGACCATCCGGCAAAGGTGGGGGGATCGCTATTATTTCTAAGGAACAATACACCTGTCGCCTGCTTGGGAATCCCCTTCTACATTGTGAGAACACTCACTTTTCTCTAGAACTTACACCCTTGGCTTGCCTCACAGGCATTCTTATTTACCGCCCACCGGGAGCGCTAGGTGCCTTCAGCAAATCACTGCTGGAAGCAGCGGTCAATTTGGCAAGCTCAGCGGCAAATTTAACCCTGCTTGGAGACCTCAATCTTCATTTTGATAACCCTCAAGCCTTAAATGCATCTGAACTGGCCCATGACCTCGCGTCATTTCAGTTGCGACAAAAAATCTTTCTCCCTACTCACGTTAAAGGCCACCTTCTGGACCCGGTGTTTTCTAACTTAGATGATCTCAAAGGGAGGGGCCCTTACCCCTCCCATGGACGGATCATTTTTTAGTCTCCCTCACCTGGTCATCGAATGCCCCCGAATCCTTAATACAACATAAATGGACTCGAGGTCGTCTTTGGTCCAAACTCCCTTTTGAGAATTGGACCCAAGAACTGGAACGGACCTGCCCCATATCCGATCCATGCCCAGTTAAAGCTAATGATAACTTCGTGAGCTGGATTTCGGATACTCTGGATGTGGTCCTCCCAAAGACTAGGATAAAAAAGACCAATGGTCCCCATAACTCTCCTTGGTTCTCAGCAGAGTTGCGCATTTTAAAACAGCACTGTAAGGTCAAAGAAAGGCTCTGGAGGAAGGATTTTTTGCCCAGTAAGAAGCTGGAGTATAAGGCGGCTATAAGCGCCTACAAAGTAGAGATAAAAAAAAGCCCAGGCAATCTTTTATGAATCTAAGATTTTGTCAGCCTCTAACTCACCCAGAGAAACTTTCAATGTTATTAAAAAGCTACTCAAAGCCCCGGACCCGTACATAGCACCAGACCTTTCCGGGATACGCTGTAATAAACTGGCAGAATACTTCTCCACTAAGGTCATAAACATCCTCAAATCACTGCCGCATATGGCAGATATAGGTGACATCTCTAATAAACACCTGACTCCCGACCCACATTCTTTGCAACCTACACTTGAGGCTTCCCCCCCCTCTCGTCTGAAGTCTGCTGTACCCTGCTATCCAAGGTGAAAAGTGGATCACCTAAGGACCCTGCACCAATTAATATACTGAAACAGGTGGGATCTACAATTGCCCCCATCCTGACCGATCTAATCAATGCATCTCTGTCCTTAGGAATAGTGCCCCCTGCCTGGAAAGCAGCTATGGTGAAAGCTCTGTTAAAAAAACCTAATCTAGATACGGCAGATTTAGCTAACTACCGTCCCATATCTCTTACCAGGCATAGGAAAGATGACAGAGAAATATGTAAATCAACACTTGTCAGGCTTTCTCGAAATGCATAATTTGTTGCACTCTTCGCAAACAGGCTTCCGCCCGCGTCCGAGCACTGAGACGGCCCTGTTAGCAGTGGTGGAGGAAAGCAGGAAAATACTAGATTCAGGAGGATCCTCGGCCATCATACTCCTCGACTTGAGCGCAGCATTTGATACGGTGAACCATAGGATTTTGGTTCACCGTCTCAGGACTCTCGGAGTAACTGGCTTAGCACTGAAGTGGCTGGATTCTTTCCTAGAGGAAAGATCCTTTCAGGTATTAGAGGAGAATACGGTATCCAATCTAACCC
This sequence comes from Calotriton arnoldi, assembly GCA_963921515.1. Lineage (NCBI taxonomy): Eukaryota > Metazoa > Chordata > Amphibia > Caudata > Salamandridae > Calotriton > Calotriton arnoldi. The sequence continues at coordinate 1,999,662 of CAWUFW010002390.1, read as the reverse complement.
CTCTAAAGAACGGGGTGCCTCAGGGTTCCACGCTCAGTCCTACCCTTTTTAATGTATATATGGCTCCATTGGCTGCAATTATTGCCCCATCTGGAATTCGTATGGTAACTTATGCCGACGATATCCAATTGGTGGTTGCACTCAATCAAATGGACCAAGAAACTAACACCCTCCGCTCCTGTCTAGAAGACATCTCAAACTGGATGGACACATCCCAGCTCAAGCTCAACGGGGGGAAGACTGAGCTTATGATTTTAGGTAACCCCCTCTGCTTTAAATCTAGCTCCATGTGGCCAGCGTGTATGGGACCACCCCTATCCCCAAGCCAGAAATCAAGAGCCTGAGCATCTGGTTGGACCAGGATCTGAGCTTTAGAGTTCAAGCGAGGAAGACGGCAGGCATCTGTTATGGCCTACTTAGAATGGCTCGCAAAGTGCTACCTTTGCTCCCCTTCTAAGCAAAAAAAGTACTGGTGCAATCACTTATACTTTCTAGGCTAGACTACGGTAATGCGTTGTATCTGGGCTCCCCCTCTACTGTAGTCTCTAAACTACAGTCTGTGCAAAATAGTGCTGCCAGACTCTTAACCGGAACTAATAACCGACACTCGGCTAAACCGGCACTTGCGTCCCTTCACTGGCTCCCCATACAGGAACGCATTAGATTTAAGACACTTTGCCTAGTACATAAATCTATGCAGGGGATTGGCCCCTCCATCAACTCGGCCATGATTCGCCCCTATAAAGCCAAACGCAACCTTCGATCTGATAATCTCTACCTGGCCGAAGTACCTAAGATCAGGAGGGCCAGGAAGGGCGGACGGTTGTTCTCATATAACACCTCTAAACTCTGGAACTTGCTCCCACTCCAGCTACGCCTAGTTCAAAACCACGGGTCCTTCCGTAAACAACTTAAGACCCTCTTGTTCCCTCAGCCCGCATAATCCCTCTGTCTCCGGCAGTAGTCAGTTTCAGCGCTGGGATGCTTCCGGGTAGCCATGCGCTTTATAAATGTCTTTCATTTCATATTGCCCTAAATTGCAGTTGTACGTGCAGTGTGGTGTGGTGAACAGTTGAGACAATGGTGCAGCTGACAGCGAGAACAAGAAACTTGGGGCAAAAGGCATACTTTAATTCTGGAAGGTTATACTTTCTGTAACGTCGGCCCTTTTCTCCTTCTGCAGGGTCAAGTAGTTCCTAAGGGGTGCTGATATGTCTCGGTGCCTGCAATTCAGCATAGTTTTTGGTGCTCACATTGCTGACAACATCCCTCAGCCATTCTTTACTCTTAGCTAGCGGCCCTTCTTCCAACCTCTCATCAGTCTGCGCTTTGCCAGCAGCAGCACCAGCTTCCTAATGGACTTGGTGAGTAATTTTACATAACCCATGATTGACCATTGAATTAATACCTTCCCGAACCTCAACAGTGTCACCTACTTCTGTGTTGTTGAGAGGGTTGCCTGTGTAGGGAATTTGTGAGGTGGCTACTTGGTCCTCTGCATTCCTTTGTAAAGCTTTACTTGACATGGAGAGAAAAGATGTCCCACTTTGAGAGGCCTACCTTCAATGATTCTTTTTGTGACGTGGCTTTGTGTACGTGACCCATATCCTGAAGGGCTGCTGTTAAAGGGTTCGTTTAAGGTATGTGCAGCATTCTGCATCTGTTTGGAGAACCAGTTACTTACCTTTGGTAACATTCTTTCATATGGATGATCCTGCAGATTCTTTTGAGGCCTTCTTCAATCTCATTGGCTTGATATTCTGATGTGTTTTTAAAAAAAGTTTTATTTATTTTGCGTGGCCCGGAAATTAGTTATAGTTAACTTCTCCTACAGCGCTGTGCAGCACTGGATGCCAGAAACACTGTAGCATACTAAAATTTGTAGATCCAGTCAGTGCTACGAGATGAAGTTCACATAAGGAATTTTCGTGTGGTGGACCATGGGTATTAATATATTTTAAATGTCATTTGCCATTTAAGTACTGGCCGCATACACAAAATTGGTATCCAATTAAATTGATCTAATTTGTTTTGCGACTTGGACATTATTTTCTTCTGTTATTTGTGGACTGTTTCCAATGTTGTAGCCCTCTTATCTGGCATAGGGCAGCAGAAATGTTCGTTTTAATTCTATAGCACAGGTTCATGTCTTACCCTGGTGGCCCCATATCTCCCAATTTTTAATTCTGGAACATTGAGGCAGGACAATAGTCTGCAGAGGTTCTGCAATGAAGCCTGTTGTGTGTAAATTCTGTATACTTTTTTTCAGTCAGTACATTTTAGCTTTGTAAGCAAAGTACCAGGCATCAACACTATTTTGGTTATTTAAATTCAGTCCTTGGTTCGAAATTTGGCTCCCTTGCTCAAACTGTTACTATCCTAATTTCATCATGTCTCAAGTTCCCTTATCTGGCAAATTGATACAGCACTCTGATGCATCTGTTCTCATGGCAGATATCTGCAAAGACATGCAGGCCAGTTGGAATACCTGAGCTAAACTCTTACTTTGTTTGATTTGATTCAGGTGACCAGATATCCTCAAGTAAATACTGCGACACCTGTGTGCTTGTAATGACCTTCTGAGCCTTTCTCCCTGGAATGCTAGGCCCTTGTTTGAAAGGACCAGTTCCCGTTTAAGCCTTCAGAACTTTTCCCACAAATGGTATGTTGAGTAAATTTGTGGTTCCCTCCCCCAATAGGGGCCCTGAGAAAGTAGCCAAAATATGGCAATATTTTTACGTTGTGGGAAAAGGTGCTTTGGAAAGTTATTCTAAAAAGGTCCAACAAAGCTGTATTGAGAACTGCCTCGTCCCTGCTTTTAGAAACCGGCACAGTATTATTTTTTTTCCATTGCTGTTTTGTACTAAATGGTAAGCAATATGTTCATTTTTTGCAGTTTCTACATATTTGCAATTAGTGCACAACCCGAGATTGAACCCAGAAGGCAGCCCATTTCCGAATAATGGACAAAATTGTTAATTCATTATGTGGTCATTTGTGTAGATCATAGGTTTTTCCAATGAAAGTCAAAGTTGCTGTCCAAAAATAATGAATGTAAATCAAAGTAGGCAGCAAGGCTTTAATCTAACTTTGTGCACTGAAGGCCCTTCTACAAAAGAAATGTAATGTTACATCCACTAAGCTCTCCTCTCGTTAAATTAGTAATACCCAGAGCCAACAACTTCGCCCTGGCTGTCGTTGCCTCACTTAATACTGAATATTCGAATGAATAAAAGTTGGGCATAGAGAGGCTTGAGCAAGATGTCAGCTTTCTAGGACGTTGGGTACTATTCCCCATTCAGCCTTGCGACCCACTACTACGGTAACCCCAGCATAAAAGTTTAAACAGATGGGGTTGGGATAAGAAGGGTTGCCAGTGGATGTCGAAAGAGGGTAACACTGAATCTTTGTGGGGTTGTATAGGGGTGTGTTGCAGCCTAGGGATTGACCACACCACAAAATGGTGGACACAGCTCTGTGGAAGCCATTCAGGATTTAGCAGGTGGGGGGACCTGGTGAAAGGGGCACAGTGTCTACGAGGCCTGTCTGTGACGATACTGAGGATGTGGGAGGAGTTGGTGGACTCAAGATGAGCCCATCGATCTCACCTGGAAGCAGATTTGAGACTTGTTTGTGGGTTCTAGCAGGGAAGTGCAGCTACTCGTACACCCAGGGAACAGACCGGAGGCCAGTTCTGTCGGGGAGGAGCTGACCTCTGCAACTGAGCGCACAGCTTTGGGAGGGATGCATATATAGCGGTGAGGAAGGAAGGGGGACATCCGCCTAGCCAGCCAGATCTGAATTAACCCTTGTGATCAATGGGGTGTGCAGCCTGAAGACTTAATTGAAACCTTTGAGCCACAGGCACTTCTGTGAACACCTATAGTGGGCTGGACTGCTCCAACAATAGCCAACGGGTCCTTTGTCGGAGACTGGAAAAGATGGTTCGCACATACATGGGCGCAACCCTTTGTAAAACACATACAGGAATCAGGACATACCTTCCCAGAAAAGTGTGAAAAATTGTCCAGTAAAAGTACAAATTGTGACTTTTATGAAATAGACTGGATTAAGTCCATATATGTGCATATACATACGTATGCTGGAAAATGGGCTGTGGAATGATTCAGGATAATCCAAATTTCAAGCAGTCTATCAGGATTAGAGTGGTCTCTGGGCAATAATTTTGAGCTGTCGCTAAATTGCAGTATTCATTTGTAGGTGCTGAAATTTGCCAATAACAAACATGGGAGTATTGGCCCAGTAAGATGGCACTGTCTTTATTACTTCTGTCAACATGGTGAGACTTCAAAAACGTTAGAGCTCGTCAACATTGGTCAGAGTCCAGTGAGTAGCTCTGAAACTGGGTTGGAACATTATGCTGTGATCCCTTAAGTTGCTCAACATACAAATTTGTCTGCTGGACAATTTCTTCCAGCAGAAATTTAAAGCAAAAGATTGTTGCTGTTTAGTTAGCTTTCGGGAGCACCACTAAATGGGGTGGACAGACTGGATCATATATGGGGAATCACAACCATCATCCACCTATTTGGAGACACCAGCTGCTGGTTAGCTACTTCTCTGCATTCCAAGTGGATTAGTCGTTGAAAGATTCAGCATGAACAGAAGGTTCAGCAGCCGATTCTTCTGTATGGTCCTCTACCTTTGTTGGACTCCTGCCCCAGAGGTTGACTTTGTAGGTATGCTGGCCTTCTACACAGCTTGTACACCATGGGGGAAAGCCACAGTAAAGACCTTCCTCAAAAAAGGGCTATTTGTTTTTTTTAAACACCCGGAACAATAATTGGAAACATGTTGAAAAGGGAATGGGAAATGCACACAAATCAGTACACTTGGTGGTGCACAAGTGAAATACACTCAAACTCAATTTCCACCAATTATCATTTGTGCTGCTTATTTATCTTTAAAACTATGACTGTGCAAAATTCTTGGTCACTTGAGTGGAGAATGTTACCGCACCTTGATTTAGTAATATATTTGCAAAAGTTTACTCCAAATTGTACCACAAACTACATACTACACCATTATCACTCTCCTGCTGAATACTTTAGCTACACTTGTTCTTAGTGTGACTCATGGTTTTCTCACAGTCCATATTAGTTCAGTGATGTAACATTGACAACTCCCCCACTCTGAAAATTGTTCCAGCACCATTGACACGTGCCAGTTGCAAAAATATTTTTGTGCTTGGGCCATTGTTGCTACTTCTCAATGATCCTGTTTGTATGAGGTCTTGAAGCAGAGTACTGTCATGTAAATAGCATTTGCTCAAATATTTGGTGTGCACTTCTCAGGTTTTACTTCAGTGTGAAGTGTTAACACACAAGTGCTAACACACAAGTGCTAAAAAAGACTAGTCTTCGCCAATGAAGCATATATACGGATTATGTTATTACCATCTGTAATTCAAAACTCAACAAAACATATTAGATGTTAATAGGACCCACTGAAAGCAGTGCAGTGACATGTTCTGAACTTTTCACAGGAATCTGAAAATACAGTTCTATAATCAAAAGCAACAAAGGAAGTGTGTGCACGTATGTTATAAACAACAGTGAGAAGAACCACCCAATATGCACCTTTTACCAGCAACTCCTATAGCGCAAGTCTCAACAAAGCTGGGGTGGGGGTCTGCAGTTTTTATATCACTTGCTGCCTTAACTGAGCCTATATCTAAGCTTGCTCGCTTGACTCGCTGAAGGGTAGTGATAGCAAGCAGAGAAGGCTTACCCCTGGGTGAGGTAGATGGATAGTAACTAAGATACGGTGAGTGTGTTAGGCCCAAGGCTGCTCGCCCACACTACCAAATCGGATGCAGAGGCCAAGCTTTGGGGGTTAGAGCAAGCACGGGGGGTGAACAAATAGGCACCAAACATACACCACCAGCGGTAAAGGGGTGGCCGGGTGCAGGGTGCAATTACAGCGTTGGCTGCCCAATGCCTTTCAGTGGAGAACATGCTTTGGACAAACTGGCTGCATGCGTCGCACCGGAGGTTGCAGGAGGAAGACCAACCGCAGCAGAGGTAGGTAGAGGTGTAGGGGGTCGTAGGGGCACCGTCGGTTCAGCTCACCAAGGCCCAGGGACTTCGGGTTAAGGGGTGTCTTTAGACGTCTGTTTCTTCTTACCGGAGCCAGTCAGTCAGAGGGAGCCTCTGGATTCAGGCTGCAAGTGTCGTCTGAGTCCAGGAGGGTCAGCCAACGCTGAACTTGAGGTCAGGATCGCCGGGGAACCTGTTCTGGATCAGTGGTCCACCTGGACACGGGCTGGAGGCATTGGGTGCAGAGTGGGCAGGGCTCGTGGATCCGAAGGGCACGGGAGTCCTTGGTGTAGGTTTCTTGGAGGCAGCTGCTGTCCTCAGAAGTCTCTGATCTTCCGTGAAGGGCAGGCAGTCTTCCTCGGGTTCTGAAGGTCGCTTGCTGCAGGACAGGTGTCGTCTTAGCAGGGTGTTTGAAGCTGGAGACAAGTCGGTAGTCTTCAGGCTTTGCTGCTCTGCATCTTCTTTGTTCTTAGGTCGACAGGAAACTAGTTTCCAGGTCTGGGGGGCCACCTAAATACTAAATTTAGGGGCATTTTAGGGGGAAGGAGGTAGGGCCAATGGGCACCTAACCTGGGGTGACTACATCCTCAATTATACCACCCTCCATTATGCTACCCTCCTGTGGTAGGGGGAATAGACCTAGCCCTGATTGGAGGGGACTCCATCTTCAAGATGGCGGGGACTGAAAGATGTGCTTCGCCTCGCCTCCCCACCTTAGGGGTGGAGTTGGCACTGGTGGGCACACCTCCTATTCAAAGTTTTCCCACCCAAAGTGTGGGTGTAAACTGGGGGCTGCCATCTGCTGCTAGCAGCAGAGGCTGGGGGCTCTTTACAAAGGCAGCAGGCCTTTGAAGCTTCCCTCTCGAGCACTGGGCCCATCCTGGGGAAGGTGGTGGCACCTCAGCCCAGGATGTGTATTGTTTCTTGTCCCAGAGAGCAGAGACTCTCGACCCAGTGGTGGCAGGTTGCCTACAACCAGTCTGTGACCAAACCAGGGGTGGTAGGTTTTTCAGGGGGCACCTCTGAGGTGCCCTCTGTGTACATGTTACAGTAAATCCCAAACTGGCATCAGTGTGGGGTTGAGAGGAGTAGTTTGGTACCAAATACTCCTGTGTTCAGTGAAGCCATCATGGTGCTGTGGAACTCGAGTTGAGTTTCCAGCCCATGTGCTCTCTATGGCTTCCCTGGCACTTAAACCATTAAGGACTGGGCCCATATATTGTAGGGGCATATCTGCTCATGCAGATATGCCCACACCTGTGACATAGTGCACCCTGCCTTAGGGCTGATAAGGCCTGCTAGAGGGTTGACTTATCTATATCTTAGGCAGTGCTAGCTGGCATGGCACACAGGCAATGTCGACTTTGTCATTTTGTCTGCACCAGGACATGAATGCTGCAGTGGCAGTCTCCATGGCCTAGGGGAGGGGGTCCCTAGGTGACCCTCTTCAATACCAATGCCCTTGGTACCCAGGTACCATTTACTAAAGACTTGCAGGGGGCCTGAAGGGCCAAATGTCGAATAGTTTTTAGGGAAGAAGTACTGGCACAGGGGAACTGGTTGGCATGTACCCTGTGCACTACAACCAAAACCACATCAATATCCAGGCAAAAAGTGAAGCCTAACCTTGTCAAGAGGCACTTTCTCTCAGTGAGTTAGAAGGATAGCGACTAAAATACAACATACGGTATTGTCAAATTTGTATCTGTTCTAGAAACTAGGGGCATAATTTAGAGGGCAGTATGGATTGAAACCCTTAAAAAAAAGAACTCCATCACCTTGCATCCACCTCTCCCAATAAACCCACCCTGCTGGCATCAATGCTTCCCTCGGCCACACCACGGGCAATACTTTTTGGCCCCTGGGAAAATAGTGTACAACATCACTAAAAATCCATTGGCAAATCCAAGCTCCCAAAGGTGTGACCTGTTGACTTTGCCAATGCTTGTTATAATGGGAATAAGTCTCTTGTTGCAGCTGTGCATATGGGTTGGTGTAGCAGCCATGTCTTGGGTGTAGCAGCCATGTCTTGATTGTGCACAATGGATCTTCTGCTTCGTTAAATGGAATTTTCGTTTGCATTCTTCAAATGATGGTATATTCTGTATTTTTTAAACATCTGAGATGGTTAGGCATTCCCCCTTTTCAACTATCAAAAGGTCCTGGATAATAGAGGTGGTGTGAAAGTTGTGGTGCATAAGGCTATGATCGGAAAGGAAGAATAGCTTTACTGAGTACCTGGAGAGCATCCCATACATAGTGTAGGCTTTGTCTTGGGACATGGCCGACTACACATTTTAACTGGAGGCTCCGAGAGCCCCTTGAAATCTGCCTGCATCCTGTACTCGGCTCGCCCTGCAGGAGGGCTTTTCTGCTGCGAAAACAGCCGGAACTCCCTGGATGTGCTGGGGGAGCCGTGGAACCGTAGAGGAAAGCGGTGTGGCGGATCACACCATCTGCCATGGCATCACTACTGGGCCGCATGACTGTTGTCCCGGGCCTCTGAGTGAGAGGCCTCCCAGTGAGTGGCCTCCCCAGACAGAGCGGGCGACCCCTGTACCGAGGGGGCCATGGCGCACTGGTGACTCCCCGAGAGGTAGGTGGGGGTGACGTGGAGGGTGTGCTCCCCTGCCGGGAGGGTGCCGTTGGGCCGCATGGCTGCGGCCCTGAGCCGCATGGCTGCGGCCCTGGGCCTCTAAAATGCGGGGCCCCTGAGCGACGTGGAGTGGCCCTTTGCTGAAGAGGTCAAAGATGACTGGAAGCCCCCTGCGCAGTGTGTTGAGAAGTAAACCACTGGAGGCCCCTCACTGACGGAACATGTCCTCAGGGAGGTGCTGGGTCCCTGAGCTGGTCTGCTGGGGCGCCCACAGAGATGCTTGATACTGGTGGGGTCACACGGAAGCCCCCACAGTAATTCAGCGCCACTTGCCAGCGTGCGTTGGGAGGAGGACGCGGCTGCGGGCGATGCTGCTGCGCAGTGGCTTCCTGAGCAGTCAAGATCGCTCATTGCTGGCTCACCCAGTTGGGGAATCTGGCTGCTGACCCCTAGGATGGAGTGGGGGGGAGCAGAGGTTAGATGTCGACTTAGAGGTGTTGCGAGGTAACCAGACTCTTGCCTGGCGAGTTGGGGCCCCCATATAGCTTGTGGAAAAGGATCCCAAGAGACTGTGCTGTGGGGAGGCCTTACAATATTTTGACTCACCTGGGGGTGAACTGAAGCGGTTCTTTTCGCCCACTTCTCGGCCTGTGCTTCCGCGCCTCGTGGAGCCCGCTTTAAACACTCCTGGCGTTTGGACCCCGACCTCCCCCTAGAATTGTATTTGTCCTTCTGAGGAGAGGGGGTCATCATGGGCCGTGACAGGGGCCCCCGGTCGCAGCAGACTAGTATGGGTCAGTTCACAGGGACAACCAAGCCTGTGACCCGTCTCGCTGATCAGGAAACTGTGAGGTGTTCCTGGGAAACTGTGGAGCCCACGGGTGTGCAGATCCTGGCAGCCTTTGAGGCCTCTACTTCAACTTTGGAGGGCAGAATTGATTCAGTCTGCACCGAAGTCAACTTGCTTAGGGCGGGTGGAAGCATGGTGTCAGTGGCGTAGGAAGGGGGTGCGGTGGGTGCGGGCCGCCCCGGGTGTCATCACAGAGGGGGTGACAAAATGGCAAAAATGTGTTTTAAACGCATATTTTTGTCAAGCCGGGGGTGACAAGAAATTTTCCGCACTGGGTACCACCTGACCTTGCTACGCCACTGCATGGTGTTACATCTCTGGAGTCTGTGGTCAGGGTGAAGGGCCTAACAAAGGAGGTAAAGGAACTGCAATCCACAATGCGCAAACTCACTGGAAAAAACTAAACAGCTTCACTACCACCTGGAAGATTTGGAGGGCAGGTCGCATAGGTGCCACCTGCGCTTTGTTTATTTCCCTGAGGGGCTGAAGGGGGACCGGCTGGACTCCTTCCTGGAACAATGGCTCCAGAGCATCGTAGATCTGCTCAGCCATCCGCCTTTTTCGTGATTGAGCGGGCCCATCAGGCCCTGACACCCGGACGCCCCAGCAAGGGCTCTGATTGCAAAGGTGTTCAATTAAAGAGACGGGGACAGCATACGTCAATGGGCCCACAGGCTTGGGGTTCCCAGACACGAGAGTCGCACCATCAGAATCTTTCCAGAGTTCACCCGCAGGTTGCAGGCACTCCGCCCCACCCTCCTGGCTGCCAAGCAGAAATTCAGGGCCCTGAATATTAGATATGTGCTACTCTTTCCTGCTAAGTTGCGGGCGGTGCACAATAGCCAGTCCCATTTCTTTACTTGTCCGGAGGATGTGTGGGCCTGGAGTGAAACACTTGATACCTGTGGGGGCACCAGGCCCAGCGTTTCCATGGAGAGGCGAAGATGGGGCATGGAGGTTGCTTCTGGTGGTTTCAGGATTGAAGCGCAAAACGATGCGACGCCGGTTTTGGTCGCTGATGGGGCCCAGCAGGCCCTGTTCCTATCTGTTACGTGTGTCACTTGCTGTTTGTTGTGTGGGATGGGTGCAGGGTTTGGTGCATCCGGACCCGTGAGCCCTCTGCTGGTTTTGGCTAGTAGTGGCTTGGGAGTTTTGTGTGGCACACTGTATAAGTTAAAATACTCACCTGGTACGTCTGGAGTCTTTTTGACTATTCACATACCTCAGACATAGGGTGGGGAGTGGCTTCTTACAAGAGACCCATCTTGCAGAGCCCGAGGCGGGGAAATTGAGGAGGAAATGGAAGGAGCAGCTGTATGTCTATGTATTCCTCTTATTCAAGGGTGGTGGCCACCGGGATTGCCCCATGGCTTCTGTTTAGAATTAAAGAAAGACAGGCTGACGTGAAGGGTAGGTACCGGCTTCTCACGCGACATAGCACTATTGAATGTGTACACCCCTAACTGCTATGATAAATCCTTTTTCTGCAAGGTGCTAAATGTCTTTGCACCTCACATAGATGCACCGTTCATCTGGGTGGGAGATTTCAATTGCATTTTGCATGGTGGTCTGGATAGGTCAACCCCCACCCCCACTAGTACACAAGTGGGCATCTCCAGTTCACTGGAGGAGGTAATGACTAGGGCGGGCTGTGTTGATGCGTGGAGATGGAGTTCACTTTCCACTTCAGCGCACACGGCATGCGTAGTCGCTTGGACAGAATACTTGTAACGAGGGAGTTAGGGGCTCAGGTGACTGCTGTGGAACATTTGAGCAGATTCCTGTCTGATCATGCCCCGGAACTTCTTACGTATGTGTGGCGCTATGTGACTCCTCCCATCCCTACTTGGAGCTTGCACCGTGAGACGAGGCGTTTTGTTAAGATATACTGGAGGCCCTGATACATTATTGTACACACAATTGGGGGTCCAGTGCGACCAGAGCTAATGAATGGGGTGAATTAAAGGGTGTAATGCATGGGGAGTGCCTTACTAAGGTCTGTGGAATAAAACAACAGTTGCAAAGGGATTTATGGGGCCAGGAAGAGGAGTTGGCACAGCTCCAGAGGGGTGAGCATGAGTAATCTGCTACACAGGGTGTGATCGTGGCAGCCAGGCGTATGGTGGGGGAGACATGGGACCTATTGAATCACTTTACCCGAAAAGAATACAGGCAGTTCCTGCATAGAGCGTGTAATAGCCCCAGTAGGCTTTTGGCGTGGCTTCTCAGTCGGAAGAATTCGTCACACTTGGCTATGTCCCTTAAGACGGACGACAACAGACTAGTGGTGGCACAGGCCTCTATCGACGGAGAGCTCCGCAACTACTTGCAGGCACTCTATCCGAGTTGGGAGGAGGGCTGTGATGAGACTACTGGGTCGGAGTTCCTAGGGGGATTAGAGTCACCATGCCTGGAGCCCTCGCAGAGGTAGGAGTTGGAGGGGTTCTTACCAGAGAGTAGATCGAGGCAGTTCAGGAAATGCCCAAGTGTAAAATACCTGGTACAGATGGGCTTCAGGCGGAATTTTATCCAGTGTACGCTGATGTGCTTTCCGAAACTCTACAGGAGGTCTTCGGCGAGGAAGGCGGGGTCCTTCGCTGTCTATGAGAGGCATTTGTCGTCATGCTCCCCAAATAGGGACCTAGAGAAGCATGGCTTATACTGCCCGCTCTCCATGAGCAACGTGAATGTGAAGATCTTGTCCAAAATCAGTGAATAGAATACACGAGGTAATTGAAAAGTTGGTACATGAGGGCTAATGTGGTTGTATCCCCTGAATCTCCGCAGGATTACTCGCGTTATGTACATAGTGCAGGACTCTCTAGAGGAGATGACGGTGGTGGCCCTTGATATAGAGAATGCATTTGATACGATTAGGTGGGATTTTATGTTGGCTGTTTTGAAGCATATGGGGTTCGGTGCGAAACTCCTGAGTTGGATAGCCTTTTACTGTGGGCTGACCGCCAAGGTTTGCTCTAGGAGATACATATCAGCTGGCTGGGAGGTACAGAGGGGTACTCACCAGGGATGCACCCTGTTCCCCTCCGGTTTCCTTTCGCTATGGAGCCGCTGGCAGTCTTTTCCGGATGAGGCTACAAGGACTGGGGATACAGGTGGTGAACTGAGCATATTGTATCCCTCTATACGGATGATGCACCGGTGTATCTGAGAGCCTCGGTGCTAGTCCTGTTGTCTGCAGTACAGCTGTTTGAAACGATGTTGGGGCTCAGGGTAAATGCTGATAAGTCCTTGATTTTCCCACTCACAAGGATGACTAGGGAGGGTTTGGTCTACAGCCTTGATCTGGGGTTGGGATGGGAACTGGCTAGATTTCGGTACCTGGGGATGCAGGTTACACGCACCCCTGAAATGCAATATGAGTCCAATATGGATAGAGTACATCGGGGCTTACATGCTTCAGTGACCTTATGGAATACTCTCTTGTTGTCATTAGCGGGCAGGGTTGCGGTGGCCAACATGGTGTTAATGCCCAGTTGTCTCTACTAAGTGCTCTGAACACATAGTACCCCATAGACCGCCATACGTGCTCGCCTGCATGTCGCCTGCCCTTGCTGGGAAGGAGGGTGGCACAGACCTGGGAATTGGCAATAGTCTGTTGCCCATAAACCTCCGTTCTGTAGGAGCCTGCTGCTATGGTGGCTAGTCATTCTTGCAGATTACGAACAATGCCAGTCTCAACCTGCTGAGAGGGTGGTTGCGATACACATGGGGAACTATACCCTGGGGTTATGGTAGACATTTGCAGGTCTATTTTTCGGCTTCCAGATCTAATTGGCAGAACACTGGGATTTGATCGCGCTTCATGTCCACTTAGTGTTTCTCTGACAACTTATATGTCCAATCTATATGACCCTAAGCTGGGTTGCTTTCGGTAAAATGAAAAGTCAGAGGGCCAATCTGCACTCTGACTTGTTGGCCCACAAACTCTTGTTCAGTCACGCTTTTCGTCCCCACCAAATTAACAGTAGCATCAGTGACTTCAGGTCATAAAGGAATTACCTTTGTAATGAGATTGGCATGGCTTGGAAAAGTTGGAGAACCCCATGGAGAATTGTCATCTTGACTGTGATTCTACCCAACCAGGATAGGAACAGTGGAGACCACCTCCGGTAGTCCTTGTGGATGGAAGTGAGTACCCTCAGGTAGTTGGCTTAGTAGAGACTACCCGAGTGGATTAATATAGATGCCAAGATATTTAATGTTTCCTGGCCAATTGAAGTGGGGACCAGGCTGGGATTTGGTTGATCTTGACAGATTGAGGATTTCAGATTTGCTGGTATTGACCCTGAGCCCGGATACTGCCTTAAAGGCTTGCAGGTGCCTGGAGTAATGTTGTAGGGAGATGGTGGGGTAGTCAGAAATATTAGTACGTCATCCACAAATAACATGATGTGGTGGTATTTGCTGATAAATGGGATGCCCCTTATCTTTCCCTCTTACCCTAGCAGCAAACAGCTCCATGCTTAAAGCAAATAGCAGGGAAACTGGGCATGGCATCCCTGCCACATCCCCCTTTGTAAGCAAAAGGGGTTTTGAGCGCCTTCCGTTCACTTGTGCCTGGCATTGGGGGATTGATAGCCCACCATCAGCATATTTATATAAAAATTGGACCAAAGCCAAATTCTCCATAGTGTGCACCAGGAAGCCCCAGTCCACCCGGTCGAAATCCTTCTGTGTGTCAAGCAGCACAAAGGTAGCTGGTATAGCTATCTTATCCACTTTTTCGACCAAGTGGACTAGCCTCCTTCTAATGTGTTTGCTGTCCTTTAATGATTCTGGATTGATCTGGGTGGAAAAATGCTGTAAGCAGTGATTTCAGTCGTGTGCAGTAGGCCTATGGGAGGCACACTGGTCAACAGCGAGACCATGCCAGTAGTTTGTATGGAGTAAAAGGCTTGCGTTAAATGAGGGGTCAAAGTGGTAGAGAATGCTTTGTAAAAGTGGAAGGTAATGACATTAGGACCCAGGTTCTTACGGGGTTTGAGACTGATCTGTTAGGCTTCCTGTTTAAGGTTTCTAGTATGTCTGATTAAAAAAAAAAAAAAAAATTAATGCATTTAATTACTAGAAGTCCAACTCTGACGTGTTGCCAGTCGGGAGTTTGATATCCCCTATGTACTTCTGTTCTTGTTTGTGGCGTAGTTGTCCTACTAAATGGGGTTCCACCTTGTTACTCTGGTCAGAAGAAATATTCCAAAGTCTCAGAAGTGCTAATTCAGCTTTGTTTGTATTCAGTGCATTCAGTTTCTTCCTCAGGGACATCGCTTTTCTAGCCTAGATGGTTTCGCTTTATGTTCAGCATCAGTTGTGACAAATTAGTCGGCAGTCACCTTCCGCCTGCTGCTCCTTATGGACCCCTGCCATAGCTCCAATACATCAGCCATGAATAGCCACCTTAGAAGTGTCCTGAATGCAGGCCCAGCTACTGTTGTGTGGAATGTTAAAGGAATAAGCTATACAGCCTCTTAATTTGTTTATTTAACTCTGAGTCTCTAGCCATCGTCTAGTGAAACATTTAGCTCTTGGGTCTACAGTGTTTGGCCTCCCAGGTGAGACCAGCTCCAACGGGGTATGGTCAGAGAGGGAGATTGCATGTATCATGGTTTCATGCATCCATTGCTTAAGACTGTTACTGAGAATTCTATAATTTGGCCAACAGTAGGATCGTGTGAGATTAAAAATAATTTGTAGTCTTAAGTAGTCTCATGACAGTCTCCTCATGGATTTCTTGAGACCCAGATCTCCTAGGGCATATTTCAATTTTTTGGAACAAGCTCCCCAGTCAGACTAAGTATCGGCAGACTTGTCTATAAAGATGGGTCCCAGAAAGTATTGAAATCCTACTGGAGTACATCACCTTTGGCAAACACTTCCTTAGTCACTAACAAAGGGATCAAAACAGTCCTAGTTTGTATTGGGAGCATATATTGTTGCCAAAGTAAGAGGCCTACCCTGCAGCGAACCAGCTACCATTATATATCTGAGTCTGGTGTATTTATTGGGGGATTTCGAACCATTGGTGTGCAATATGAATAATGTAAGCATTGTAAATTGTGAGGGGGAGGCAAGAGGAAGTAGGGTGAAGCCACTAAATGTTTCCTAATAAGTCTTTCATAAAGCCTCTTGTCCCGTCCGGGTATGTCATAATGAAGTTTTCAACATTATAAACCAAAAAAGAGCATAAAATGGAAAGAAAAATGCACTGGAGAAGTTAAGTATTGGCCCACCAACCTGGGCATTGAGGTACACTACTTTTGAGGTGAATGTGATGCTGTCCTTCACATTGCAAGAGAGAATGGTTGAAGACTGACCCAGTGCTCTAAGCTGCATGGTCTGTTGAGTTGATGCAAAATGTGAATGACAGTTGAACCAGACCAAGGGATGAAAAGAACTGACCTTAAGCTTTCTGTGTATGTATGGCCCTTTTTATGGCTTTTTTGATCACAGGAGGTTGCCAACATAGTTAAATTGGTCTGTAGGAAAGACCTAAATTGTATTGCAATAATAGTGTCAAGACACTAATGAAATAGTTAAGGAAAAGGTTGTGTACGAGAAGAGAACCTGTAAAATATGTGGACTTTTCAAAATATTGTATTTACTTACGAAAAATATTACATGACAATTAAAAGCCTAACCCAATCCAGTATATTTGTCACATTAAAGGGGTGCAGCAGGGGTTTGTAAATAAGGAGTGACATGGGCTGGAAAAGAGCCGCAGTGCACTGATGCAGGAAGTATGAGGCTCTCCCAAAAGTAAATTGAACAAATTAAGTCAAAGGAATGGAGACCATGTAAAAGATGCAGGTGGGAGCATTGCTTCCAGGCGTATCTCCCGGCAAAAAAAAAACTGAGAATAATACGGTTGATAAGGTAGGGTAACAAATCTGGAATGAAAACTGTCCTTATGAAAGTGTAGGTGTGAGGAGGTCAAGGGGGTGGAGTAAGTAGAGAGAAAACTGGGCAAGAGGACAAAGGAATGGAGTAAACAGATGGTCTGGGGTGGGTCTCTCATACAAATGTAAAAAATAGTTTACACTATGGAGCAGACGAGGACATATCCAAAGAAAGTGGCCATTGTAGCAGGAAAAAGTTAGTTTTTTTAAAATAGTTTTGTAAAACACACATGTATGCAAACTATGGATTTTCAAACTTTTTATGACAATTTCAATATTGCTAAGGTTGTCAATTTTTCCCTTATTGCAGTGTTTACTTGCACTGGATTCTCAGTGAAGGTGACTGAGGTGAGCTCTGCTGAAAAATGTGATAAAAGAATAAAGTATAGTAATTCTAAAGGAAACCCCAATTTAATATAAAATAGCCCCCATAGATTTATATTGGCAGAAAATAGCAAGTTAATTTGCCGCCTTGTTACCTAAGCCTTGTTAACCATTTACAAATATTAAAGCTGATCCTGCATTTAACAGCAGGAACATGGTGCACAGTATAGAGAATGCTTTGTTACAAATTTATAGGAATCAACCACATATCAATTTCTTGTTCCGCAAGTCCCATGCGAGCAGTCCAAACATACACCCCGGTAATGATCCCACCAAGATGCCACACCTGGTGGGTTTTTTGGGACATTCCTGAGCACTAGGCAAAAATGCCATACCAAGTTAAGTTGCCAAGAGGTTCTTTAATGGATCTCCAGTGACGTGCAGGGTCTCTTGCTGCCATCATTCCCCTAGTAACCAACAGGTGTGTGCCCCTATGCCCCCCATTCTAGAAATAGTTGTTTTGATAAAGCTTTGTGCTAATTGTTAATCAGTAGGGTAAAAGTGTCTCACTTATAACTAAGGCACAGCAGTGTTACCTGGTGCTTCGGCTCTGCACTTCACATGCTGAGACTTTGGAACCCATGCTTTGTAGTGGAATAACACAAAACTACAGATCCCACATGGCAGTTCTGTGTATCCGGTGCTGTATCGCAAACGGGACAATCCAGCTCTCAACTGATCAATATGAGAACTTTTCCGTGAAGTATGATAAACTGCAAGCGAACCATCTAGAGATGGCAAAAAACCCTACATGCAGCAAATTTCAAGAAACCCAGAGTTGTGAACAAAACCACCGCCGTAAGGAGAAATCTGCAGCTCAGACGTGGGTACCATTCAAAGCATGCCTTCCATTCCTAATGTTTCTAAGTAATTCAAAAATGCTGTAAAACAAATGTAAATAGAAGCACGGAAAGTAGTAAATCTATACGTTTTAAAACAAAATTTAAATGAAATGTCTACAATTTGACATTAGAAAGTAGTTGTGTAAAGTATTTTTTGTTTTTAAGTATTTATTGTAACTTACATCGTTGACTGTCATTGACTTTGTAGTTAATTACTTGTTTCTCAGGTGATCCTTTTGACAGCGAGGGCTTCCTTAGTGTGGGACCTGCAGACCTTATGGTAGTCAGCGAGATTATGTGGTAGCAAGAGGGAAGCCACTGCTCATGATTTTGATAAGTCTTTGTCATTGTTGATTGTGTTTTGGCCTTTTAAGGTGTGTTCTCCATGATATCTCTTCCTGGGTTCAGCCAGTTGTAATCAAATAGGTTCAAATGTTCATTTCCTGACCCTGAAGGTCATATGGTTTCGAATGAAGATTAGAAACCAAAGATGAGAAATGTGCGCAAGAAAAATCAGCATATATGAAGTGAAAAGCAAAACTCTGAGGATTTCTTCCTTATCATTTTTGTCTGTAAATCTGCTTTATGGAATCCCCTAGGAGAATTTGGAGCCCAAAGTCACTTGACTCAATTGGTCTGATTTTGGGTCATAATGAAGTTGTACATATTTATCATTGCTTTAACTGCTCCTCATATATATGAACGCTGTTAAAGCTTGACTACCAAGGATTCCCAGCTTGACTGAGTAATTGGATCATGTAAATCTGCGAAAGATGGAGGTAAGTAATTTGTTTATTTTTTTAGATGACTTGATCTACTCTTGGAGGGCAAGCACAACAAGGAAGGTTTCTCCTTAGAAATCTCCTTTATACGTGTTCAAAGCAGATTCTTCCATTTGTCAACTAAACTGACATAACTTTTTGCTTACCTGTTTAGTCATCCTTTTATTCTTTTTTTCAGCTGAACGTGCTTTGGATACCATGAACTTTGATGTCATAAAAGGAAAGCCAGTGCGTATTATGTGGTCTCAGCGTGATCCGTCACTCCGTAAAAGTGGAGTTGGCAACATTTTCATCAAAAATTTGGACAAATCTATTGATAACAAAGCACTATATGACACATTTTCTGCTTTTGGAAATATTCTATCTTGTAAGGTGAGTGCAGAATGCTTACCAGTGCGACCAGTAGATTTGTTTTCCAAAATGAATGTTTGAAAATTTAATCAACACTCTATAGACGTGTGAAATGATTAAGTGCTGTTGAATTGTATAGTTGTGAAATGCAGATGTGCTACATTTGGTTTGCCGTCCCCAGTTATGGTTGCGTTACCTGTGTAAACCCTTGTGTTACCTACAAAAGTTTTGCATCGTGAATCTTTCTGGATTCACTATGCTGTGCATTATTCCGCCAACTAGTGGTTGGGTCCGGAATTGTAGTCTTTTTTTTTATTTTATTTTCGTGTCCCAGGTGGGCGTCGACATACCACCATTTGGTGTCCTTCGTGACGTCGACGTGCTTCCTCCGGAAGCTCCCACCTTTGGCCGCCATCTTCAGATTCTTTTTTCCGCCGTTTGGTCTGGATCGTTGCCGAAGAGTTCCAGAATTTTTGGAAGAGGAATCGAGAAAAATCGTAGGAAAGCGACAAATCAAGTTTTCAGCTACACCGGACTACAGGTCAGGTAACCGGGACGACGAGGGAGAAGGTTTACGACCAAGACCTCGGCGTTCTACGGAGAATGCGCTCGCAGGGGCTCCCTGAGCGCGGGGATGGACAAAAACCGTTCAAGTTTTGCACCAATTGCCACCACAAATACGCCCAGAAGGACCAGCATCCAGTCTGCAACCTCTGCCTGCCGCTCGACCACAGCAGCGAAGACTGCAACGCGTGCTCAGCGTTTACACCCAAGACCCTCAGAGTAAGGGAGAGGCAGAGAAGGGCGAACCACAACATTCAGGGCCAGGGACCACCTCCATCGCTCCGAGACTTGGGCCTCTCCAGTGGAGAAGAGGACAACATTGCCGGAGGACTGCACAGTCGTCTAGGTCCATAAGAAGACGTCGAAGGAGGTAAGGGAGTCGTCGACCCCTAAACACTCGAGCGACACTCGGAAGGGTGAAGCTAAAGCCCCGAGCGACACTCGTAGAAGTGAAGCGAAGTCCTCGAAGGGAGCATTGCCGCCGAAACACTCGACGAAGGCAACAGCAACCAAGGACAGCCAGCCGAGCGGATCCTTCGAAAAGGACTCCCAATCGACGAAAGCCCTCGGAAAACCAAGATCGTCGAAGGTTGCCCTCGAAAAGGACACCTCGGCGCCGAGAAAGGAACGGCCGACGTTGATGGCCCCGAAGAGAGGCGCTCCAACACTCGACGCCGAACATGCCGCCGTGATGGAGAGGAAGAAGAGGAGGCTCGAGGCCAAAATGGCGAGCATCCTGCAGCGGAAAAGGGACTTCGGCGAGAAGATAAGCCAATACACCATCCCGCCGAAACCCGCGCTCAAAGTCGAAAGACGACGAGGACGCCGAACCGCCAAACGCCTGAACCAGTCGAGGAACAGGCGGCGAAGACTATTATTTCGAGGGAGAAGGCGACGAAGACCTGCAATCCTACCGGGACTCGACATCCTCGTAGGCACAAGAACTAGAATGGCAAGATCTCGATGCAGAATCGCCGGAAGAAGGGGTAGATACTTACCCTTCGAGGCCCTCGCCGCCAGACGACATAGGGATCTACAACATGGTCGTCCAAAAGGCTGCACAGACGTATGGAGTGAAAATGGAAGAGAAGCCCAAGGCATGTTTTCTCCTGGGAGACTCTACTGCCTCAAGAAACTACGAGCCAATTCCTGCCAATGCTCCCTATTGTGCTGGATCAAGGAAGAGAGGCTTTTAAGGAACCAGCAGTATGCAAGGCTGTGATGCCAAGAACGGAGAAGTATAAACATTCTTCAAAGGACCCTGCATACATCCAGGGGTCAGTACCAGCCGACTCCATAATTGCAGCAACGGCTAGGAAAAGGGCCAATGTGCCCACTAATGCCGGACCACCTCCAGACAAGGAGAGTAGGAGGATGGATCTCACAGGGAGAAAGGTGGAGAGAAATGCGGCAATCCATTGGCGCATCGCAAACTCCAACGCCCTTATCAACAGGCACGCATACCAACACTGGGATGAAGTGGGGCAGCTCCTAAAGCATCTACCAGAACAGTACCAACAAAGAACAGCTCACCTGGTAGAAGAAGGCAAAAGCATTGCAAACACATGCCTAAAATCAGCATTGGATGCTGCAGAAACATTGAGCAGACTAATGATGATAGGGGTGACCGAGAGGAGACCCGCATTGCTCAGAATTTCGGGATTCAAGCCAGAGGTGCAAATCAACATCCTGAATACACCTTTTAACGGAGAGCAACTGTTCGGCACACCAGTGGGACGACAAGTTGACGCAGCTCAAGAAGGACAACGAGACAGCAAGGTCCATGGGAGCGTTGCAGTTCAGAGGGATGAGAAGGGGCACACCCACGAGAAGGCCAGGTGGGAGAGGAGGCAACGTGCCTACCACATCGCACCAGACGTTCCAGCAAGGCTACCAAGGGAACAACCAAGGCCAGCAGCAGCAGGGACAGCAGCAGCAGAACTGGCAGTACCAGCCCCGGGGACAGTCCTTTCGAGGGCGCGGAAACGGACGAGGACAAACACGAAGGGGAGGCCAGCAGCCCTCATCCAAGTGACTTCCCCAGGAAACAGACCCCCACCCTAGTAACACCTCGGGGTGGGCGGAAATACATAAAGGAAAACTGCAGCTGAGCGTTCAACAACAAACAGTATCTCGAACACTCAAGACCGGTAGGGGGAAGAATAAAAAACTTCATCCAGGAATGGAGGAAGGTCACATCGGACAAATGGATACTAAACATCATACAATACGGATACTGTATAGAGTTAGAAAAACAACCTCCAAACAGAAAACCAAGAAGCAAGGCACACTCCGCGAAGGAGCTCTCGCAACTAGAGGCGCAAGAACTGCTCAGCAAGGAGGCAATAGAGGTGGTGCCGAGAAACCAAAGGAACAAAGGGGTATACTCAACTTACTTCCTGGTGCCAAAGGTGGACGAAACACTAAGACCTATCCTGGATCTAAGGTTCCTAAACAAATTCATAAAAACTCAAAGATTCGAGATGACTTCCCTACAAGAGGTAATACCACAAATACAACAAGGGGACTTCATGGCTACTATAGATTTAAAGGACGCGTACTTGCACATCCCCATCAACCACAAACACAAGCGCCTGCTAAGGTTTGTGATCAACCAAAGCCACTACCAATTCACAGTACTGGCATTCGGCCTAAAAACCGCACCAAGGGTGTTTACAAAATGCCTAGCAGCTGTCGCAGCACACCTACGAAGGCAAGGAATACACGTATACCCCTATCTCGACGACTGGCTCGTAAAGGCAAGTTCGTACAGCCAATGCAAACTACACATCCAGCAGGTCATACTAACGCTGACACGACTGGGTTTCTCGATCCATTGGGAGAAATCGTCAACAGAACCAGAGCAAATAAAGATATTCTTGGGGGCAGACATCGACACCATACAGGCCAAAGTGTTCCCCAGCAGGAAGAGAACATTGGCGATACTCAAGGAAACACGTCATTACCGCAAGGGGCAAGTTCTGACAGTGAGGACGGTGAGCAAGCTGATGGGAATGATGGCATCCTGCATTCACCTAGTCCAAAATATTCGACTGCACATGAGGCCATTCCAGGAATGGATACAACAGCAATGGCCACAGGCAACTGGGAGTTTGGAAGATCTAGTGGTTGTCACACACGAAGTGCATCAGGAAATGTGGTGGAACGAACAAAACATATCACAGGGGAAACCATTCCACAACCAACTCCAACAGTGACCAGCACAACGGAGGCCTCCCAGCTGGGGTGGGGCGCACACATGAACAAGCTCAAGGTGAGGGGGCTATGGTTGCCACAGGATGCGGTCAAGCACATCAATTACCTGGAACTAAAAACAGTGTTCCTAGCCTTAAAAGCTTTTCAGAAGGAGCTGTACGGAAACAGGGTGTTGATCCAAACAGACACCACGACCATGTTCTACATCAACAAACAAGGAGGAACAGTCAGTAGCACTATCAGGGCTAGCACAGGAGATATGGACATGGGCTATTCCACTAAGGATAGACCTACTAGCAATACATCTCCCAAGGAAGGACCATGTGGAAGCAGACACTCAGCAGGCAGACGTCAGCATCTCACAAATGGGAGATCAACCAACAGGAATTACAGAAAGTATTGCAGAAGTGGGGTACACCAAAAATAGACTTATTTGCAACACCAAAATGCCAACACTTCGCATCCAGACAACCAGACCATCGGTCACAAGGGAATGCGCTATGGATAAGTTGGTCAAAGACATTTGCATGCGCTTTTCCCCCGATACCACTGATACACAGGGTACTCAACAAAAGCAGGATCAGCAACATGTTACTGATACTAATAGCACCCCAGTGAGCCAGACAGTCATGGTTCTCACAAATATTGGAGATGGCGCAAGCACCAGCACACAGATTCCCAAGACGAAGGGACCTGCTAATGCAAAACGGGAGGGTGCTACACCCAGAGCAGAGAGCCTCAGTCTGGCAGCATGGCTCCTGAAGACCTAGAGTTCGCACACCTCAAGCTACCGGCGAGCACAATGGCAGTGCTCAGGGAGGCAAGAAGGCCTACCACAAGGAAATGCTACGTAGCAAAGTGGAAAAGGTTCTCAGAATGGGGCATTAGAGAAAAGTTGCAAAGAAAGATCGCAAGGGAGTCAACAGTACTGAAATATTTAACACACCTACTGCAAAGTAAACTAAGCTACACATCCCTAAGGGTACACTTAGCGGCGATTGTGGCTTACACAAGAGGAGAAACCGGGAAGAGTTTCTTCACCTCACAAGTAGTAAAAAGATTCCTAGAAGGGGCAAAGAGAAACGCACCTCCAAACAGAATGCCAGCACCAGCATGGAACCTCAACATAGTGCTGACCCAATTGATGAAGGCACCATTCGAGCCGATGCACAAGGCTACACTGCACATGCTCACACTAAAGACGGCCTTCTTAGTGGCTATCACATCACTACGAAGAGTAAGTGAGTTGCAGGCGCGAACACTTCAAGAGCCCTACCTGCAGATACACAGTGATAGGATTGTAATGAGAACAGACCCACACTTCATGCCAAAGGTGGTGTCCCGGTTCCACATCAACCAAACAATCCAAATACCTAGTTGTTTCCAAAAACCGACTACAAGCACAGAGAGAGCGCTGCACACACTGGACGCCAGGAGGGCGGTGATGCACTATATAGAAAGGACAAAGTGCAGAACAACAAAACAACTGTTTCCTTCGCAAGCAGTTTTTTGGGACGGCCAGTTACCAAAAATACCATTGCACGATGGATTGCACAAACCATACAACTATGCCACAAACAAGCTGGGCAACTGTTACAAGGAGCAGCTCCATGCTCACTCAACAAGGAAGAAAGGAGCAACGATGGCGTTAATGGCCAACACACCGATTCAAGACATTTGCCAAGCTGCAACATGGTCTTCAGTGCACACGTTCACTAAGCACTACTGTGTGGATATCCAAATGAACAAAGAAGCGCAAGTGGGACAGAAGGTCTTGCAACACATTCAGTAACCAGTGCTCATCTTCCACCCAGCCACCACAATAAGGACAAACCGCTACAAAGTCTATGCACAGCATAGTGAATCCAGAAAGATTCACGCTGCAAAAGGTATAGTTTCTTACCTGTCGGTGTAGTTTTGCAGCTTAAGGACTTTCTGGATTCACTAGCGAACCCACCCTCCTCCGCCAAAAGATGAGACAGGAGGAAAGGGATTAAACACAAACAAGACTTTACAAAATAAGAGGAAAAACAAGAATAACACAAGACGAGAAAAAAGAATCCGAAGATGGCGGCCAAAGGTGGGAGCTTCCGGAGGAAGCACGTCGACGTCACGAAGGACACCAAATGGTGATATGTCGACGCCCACCTGGGCCACGAAAAAAAAAGAGAAAAAAAGACTACAATTGCGGACCCAACCACTAGATGGCGGAATAATGCACAGCATAGTGAATCCAGAAAGTCTTCAAGCTGCAAAACTACAGCGACAGGTAAACTATACGATTCCTAATGTTTGAATTTGTGCATCAAATGAGTAATATTAACCTTCAATTGTATTTTGTTTTATCCTTGCTGTAAAATCTCCACTAAAGTATTTGCTTCATCTTTTCTAATACTGTTGAACACATACCAAAAAGGTAAACATTTATTTTTTGACAGGTGGTATGTGATGAAAATGGATCTAAGGGTTATGGCTTTGTTCATTTTGAAACCCAAGAGGCTGCAGAGCGAGCTATCGAAAAAATGAACGGTATGCTCCTTAATGACCGCAAAGTGTAAGTATTTAAAATTGCTAGCTATGAACAAAATTACTTTGAGCACTTATTGTATGTCTAGTTATTACATGTCGGTTCTTTATTGCACAGATGCAGTACTATAAACTCCTATTTCGCTGTGATCTATGAAATATATTCCTTATTTTGCGAAAGTTACATCATAATACCCTCTGCAGAGCTTCAACACTGCCAATTTTTTAATTAGCAAAACACAGTTCCAGACATCTGAGCTGTTTCATGTAGCTCATTGTTTAACATATTTATGAAAGCCATGCAAAACCATAACATTCTAAATGCAGTTGAAGACACATTGATAGTTCTGTCCTGGTTGGCTGTAGCTTCAGTTTTGCAGCGTGAATCTTTCTGGATTCACTATGCTGTGCATTATTCCGCCATCTCGTGTTTGGGTCCGGATTCGCAGTCTTTTCTTTTTTTGTTTTGGGTTTTTTTGTTGTCCCAGGTGGGCGGCGATGCCCCCACCATTTGGTGTCCTCTGTGACGTTGTCGCGCTTCCTGCGGAACCTTCCCACCTTTGGTCGCCATCTTCAGATTCTTTTTTCCGCCCTGGGGTCTGGATCGTCGACGAGAAGTTCCAGAAAGTTGGACGAAGAATCTCAAAAATTTGACAATCACCAAAGGATCGTTTCCTGAAGACACCGGACGAGGAGACTAGTACAGGAGGCGACGAGAAGGACGACGAGTTAGAAGGTCCACAACCAAAATCTCGACGCCTACAGAGAATGCGCTCACAGGGGGCCCCCTGAGCGCGGGTATGGACAAGACACCGTTTAAGTTTTGCCAAAACTTTCACCACAAGTACGCCCAGAAGGACCAGCACCCAGTCTGCAACCTCTGCTTGCCGCTCGACCACATCAGCGAAAACTGCAGCGCGTGTTCGGCCTTCACCCCGAAAACCCTCCGGGTGAGAGAGAGGCAAAGAAGGGCTAACTACAACATGCAGGGCCAGGGAGCACCTCAATCGCTCCGAGACCTGGGCCTCTCGAGTGGAGAGGAAGACAACATCGCAGAGGGACCGGAGGACTGCTCAGTCGTCGAGGTCCACAAGAAAACTTCGAAGGAGGTAAGGGAGACGTCGACCCCGAAGCACCCAAGCGACGCTCGAAAGAGTGAAGCTAAGGCCCCGAGAGACACTCTCAGAAGTGAAGCCAAGTCCTCGAAGGGAGCGTTGCCGCCGAAACACTCGGCGAAAGCAACAGCAACCAAGGACAAACAGCCGAGCGGATCCTTCGGGAAGGACTCCCAATCGGCGAAAGCCTCCGAAAAACCAAGGGCGTCGAAGGTAACCTCCGAAAAGGAAGCCTCGACGCCCAGAAAAGAAGGCCCGGCGTCATCCTCGACGTCCGAGACCACGAAGAGGAGCGCTTCAGCCATCGACGCCGAAAAGGCCCACGAGATGGAGAAGGCTCGAAGCAGAGATGGCGAGCATCCTGCAACGGAAAAAAGACCGACGAAAAAATAAAGCTATACTCCATTCCGTCGAAGCCATCAAGCGAAGCACTCGGGGAGGGCGACACCGAAGACATCGAACCCCCGAAAACACCCGAACCGCTCGACGAACAGGGCGAAGAGGACGACTACTTCGAAGGCGAAGAAGAGTTCCAGTCTTACCGGGACTCGACGCCCTCGGAAGCACAAGACTTAGACTGGCAAGACCTCGACGCAGATTCACCAGAAGAAGGGGTAGACTCTTACCCCTCGAGGCCTTCGCCGCCAGACGACATTGGAGCCTACAATGTGGTCGTCCAAAAGGCTGCAGCAACGTATGGCGTCGAAATGCAAGAGGAGAAGGCGAAGGCATGTTTCCTTTTGGAAACCTTACTTCCTCAACAAACCAGGTCACAGTTCCTACCCATGCTTCCAAGCGTCCTGGACCAGGGAAGGGAGGCCTTCAAAGAACCGGCAGTCTGCAAGGCTGTTACACCAAGGAGCGAAAAAAAGTACAAACACTCCTCAAAAGACCCTGCGTACATCCAGGGGTCAGTGCCAGCAGACTCCATTATCACGGCAACGGCCAGGAAAAGGGCCAATGTACCCACTAACACAGGTCCACCTCCAGACGAGGAGAGCAAACAAATAGAACTCACAGGACGAAAGGTGGAGAGGAACGCAGCCATACACTGGCGCATCGCCAACTCCAATGAGGGCCATCAGCAGGCATGCATACCAGCATTGGGATGAAATGAGCCAGCTCGTAACACACCTGCCACAACTACACCAACAAAGGGCTAATCACCTAGTGGAAGAGGGCAAGGCTATCGCAAACACTTGCCTAAAATCAGCCTTGGACGCAGCAGAAAACTCCAGCAGGCAGATGATAGGGGTGACTGAAAGGAGACACGCTTGGCTCAGGATCTCGGGTTTCAAACCTGAGGTACAAAGCAATATCCTGAACACGCCATTCGACGGCCAGAAACTGTTTGGAGCCCCAGTCGACGAAAAGCTGACGCAGCTTAAAAAAGACAACGAAACTGCGAGGTCCATGGGAGCACTGCAGTTCAGGGGGATGAGAAGAGGAACCCCTTCAAGGCGGCCCAATGGTAGAGGAGGCAATGCGCCCGCCACTTCCCATCAATCTCCCCAACAAGGATACCAGGGGAACAACCAGGGCCAAAGCCAACAGGGACAACAACAGCAAAATTGGCAGTATCAACCCAGAGGACGGTCCTTTCGAGGACGCGGGTACGGACGGGGACGGTCCCGAAGAGGGGGTCAGCAGCCCACCTCAAAGTGACTCCGCAAAGAAACCAAACCCTCCCCTATCAACACCAAGGGAGAGGAGAAGTTAACAAAAGGAAAAAATAAGAAACACACACAGCAAACAAATAACCACCGAGCATACAACCCCGGTGGGGGGCCGAATAGGAAACTGCCTCACACAATGGAGAGAGATTACCACGGACAAGTGGATACTGCACATCATACAGCACGGATACTGCATAGAACTCCAAAAACACCCCCGGGCAGAAAACCAAGACACCGGCCACTGCTCGCAAGGGAGCTCGCACTCCTACGTCTAGAAGCAGAGGAGCTGCTAAAAAAAGAGCAATAGAACCAGTTCCAATCAACGAAAGGAACAGGGGAGTATACTCAACGTACTTCCTAGTGCCAAAGGTAGACGAAACACTAAGGCCAATACTGGACCTCAGATTCCTGAACAAGTTCGTAAGAACTCAAAAATTCAAAATGACGTCACTTCAGGAAGTAATACCCCAAATCCAAAAAGGGGACTACATGGCGACCATAGACATGAAAGACGCATATCTGCACATACCCGTCAACCACAAACGTCTACTAACATTCGTGATAGGCCAGAATCACTACCAGTTCACAGTGCTAGCCTTCGGGCTCAAGTCCGCACCAAGGGTGTTCACAAAATGCCTAGCAGCAGTGGCAGCGCACCTACGGAGAAAGGGCATACATGTATACCCCTACCTCGACACTGGCTTGTAAAAGAAGGATCATACAGACACTGCAAAGATCACATCAAACAAGTCATACAAACACTGTCCAGACTAGGTTTCTCAATACATTGGGAGAAATCGTCAACAACCGCAGCAGATCAAAATATTCTTAGGGGCAAAAATCGACAGCACACAGTCCAAAGTGTTCCCCAGCGACAAAGAGAACTATAGCGCTCCTGAGGGAAACACGTCATTACCGCAAGGGGCAAGTTCTGACAGCGAGGACGGTGAGCAGACTAATGGAGATGATGGCATCATGCATCCACCTAGTCCCAAATATCAAGCTGCACATGAGACCGTTCCAGGAATGGATACAGCAACAGTGGTCACAAGCAACAGGGAGTTGGGAAGATCGAGTGGTTGTCACACACGCAGTGCAGCAAGAAATAGCGTGGTGGAAGGAAGAGAACATATTACAGGGGAAGCCATTCACACAGCCAACTCCAACAGTGACCATCACAACAGACGCCTCACAGCAGGGCTGGGGCGCGCACATGGACAGACTCCGCGTCAGGGGGCTGTGGTCACAGCAAGATGCAGTGAAACACATCAACTACCTAGAACTAAAAACTGTGTTCCTAGCCTTAAGAGCAGCTTTACGGCCACAGAGTGCTGATACAAACAGACAACACAACCACCATGTTCTACATCAACAAACAAGGTGGAACACAGTCAGCACCGCTATCAAGCCTGGCACAAGAGATTTGGAGATGGGCCATCCCTCTAAGGATAGACCTACTGGCGATGCACCTTCCAGGAATAGACAATGTAGAAGCAGACCGACTCAGCAGGCAGACGTCGGCATCCCACGAATGGGAGCTCAACCAACAGGAAGTGCAGCGGCTGTTCCAAAAATGGGGTACACCACGGATAGACCTGTTTGCAACACCCCAGAATGCAAAATGCCAACATTACGCATCCAGACAACCGGACCAAAGGTCCCTAGGGAATGCGCTATGGATAAGTTGGTCGTACGAATTTGCATACGCTTTTCCCCCGATACCACTGTTACACAAGGTACTCAGCAAATGCAGGAGCAGCAGCATGACACTCATACTGGTGGCACCT